>JASDQU011403951.1:18707-30336 GCA_032191745.1 Picea mariana
CGGAAGTTCAAGACCCGAAGAACTGATAAAAATAGTAAATTGTGCTACAATTAAGGAAACTGAAAAAACTGAAAGAAACAATGGTGTGGGTCCAAGTGGAATAGGCGGGTGGCCACCAATATCCACCTCGATCATATATGGTCTCAAATAGTCACCCAAAATGGAGTACCAAAAGTTTGATTTATTTTTGTTGGGACCAGGATTTCTATGCTCCAAATTAGATGAATGTTTGTATTACAAACATAATGGTAATAATTTCCTCATTATGACCTTGTATGTTGATGATATGCTATTTTTTGGTAACAATATGGCTATGATTAGTGACTTGATGTCTAAACTTTTAACATAGTTTGACATGAAGGACTTGAGTGCTATAAAGTATATCTTAGGAATTATGATCAAGAGAAGTAGAGTGAACATAATTTTTTTATTGGGCTAGAGTAAGTATCTTGGAATAAGTTTTAGAATTATAAAACCTACTCTCATCTTGTATACTATTTCATATTGGTTGTGAGGGTTGGTCCATGACAACATCTAAGTCCCATCATACAATATGAGGGTGGGAGGCATTAATAAAGAAAATAGTCTTTACGGAAATAAGGGTAACCACAAAAGAGTGATGAGGTGTCTCATACTAATGGTTGATTGATTGAATATACTTGATTCCTTAGCTTTTTACACTTCCTCTATCTAAAATGGATACGAAATTTTGTAACTATAAAATCACCTCTAGTCTTAAGTGTTATCCCACATTAATTATAATAAATTTTACACAACAAGATATGAATCCTAACATACCACAATTATAAGATATGAATCCCAACATACCACAATTATTATATTATTAGAGACAATTATAAGTGGCATTGTCCCATAAATCACATTTTTGTATTATGTTGGCTTCTCAACTATTGTGTATGTGAAACAATGGTTGGATCATTCGTTAGTGGTGTGGTTTGAGGAACAGTCCTTACGTATATGGCGGCGAGGATATCCAATCGGAGAAGCACACTCATTGGTGGTATAGCAGCGAGGATATCCACCCGGAGGAGCACAGTCATTGATGGGATGGCTTGTCCATTCGAAAATGGATTCTAATTGGGCTATCTTTCTATTTCAAGAGATCACGCCGTGGACGACGGGGATGAAGCTTTGTCAGCGCATTGCGAGAGTACCAGGTTGACTATTGTTGATTAGGGTGTGGCAGTTGTTTTCCGAATCCATGGGCCACCGTATATTCTCAGTGCGTGATCGTGCACGGTCTATTTACTGCTTTTGACGTGATCGTGCACTGTCCATTCACTACGTTTGCCTTAACCCTAAATAAAGAGGTAAACTTCGCGCCGCGTCTCATTGGCGTCTTTTGGATTATCAATTTTTTTCGCCAAAAGCAAGACATGGGGCGAATCTACTCACAGTGGCAGTTGGAAGCGGTTAACCGTCCATGATTTTAAATTCATGAATTTGCGTCTGCTAGTGTTGAGTGAGCTGGAGCAAAAGGAGTTTTTCTCTTTAAATTCGGCATTCTCTCTTTGCTAATCCAGCTCGTTTCAATGAATCAGTGTTTGGAAAAGTCCTCATGTGATCGAGCAAATTGGCACATTAGTTATTGCCTTATCTAAATTGTTGCTTCCCTGGTAGAACCAATTCAATTGAATACAAGTTTAGAAAGCGCTAAGGTCGGATATGGCGAACCAGCTTAGATGGGTTGCAATTGTCAGCGTGTTGTTCATTGTTAGCGTACCATTCTTCGAGAGAGCAATGCCTCCTGGGCTTTGTAAAAGCTTGATGACCATTACCATAAAAGGTAAGGCGTTCCCATGGCTTGGCTTTTGGGACCAACATAGATCATGGAGGGATTAAACATTTAAGGAATTAAGATGATTTATGTTTTTTATTTATTTATTTATTCGATTATTGTTACTAATCGATCTTACCCTATTATAAATGCACCAAGCTTATTGGGACTCCTCTTGGTGATTTGCATTACTGAGTATTCAATCCTTAAAATCGGTTTTGATACATTTGCATCCATATGTTAGATGTTTTAAAACATTTTTGTAATGCCGAATACTTTGAGCGACTGATCTGCAATTATAAACAGGAATCAGAGGGAAGGAAAAGATAGCCGTTAAACAGTACGTTGAAAGAATTGGTCAAGATGTTGTAACGTACCGGACCCGTGAACCAACTCCGCCCGAGGTTTGTCTTGAACGCAGCTATTCTTATCAATTCGTCCCAGCTAGGTAATTACTGACTACTGTCCTCTTTCAACGCATATTGATCAGGATAGTTGTTATCAACCCCCTACTGTGGGGCAAGTAAATGAAATCGAAAGCAGAAATGGAGAATTGGGAATATCATTCAGCGAAAGAAAGAAGGAGCATGAATTCGACCCTGAAAGGCAGATTCCCCGGGGACCAGATGGTCAACATCACCGCGACAACGGACTGTAAATAAGTTCCCACTATTAGTAGAAGTAGTAGTGAGCAATTAGTGGTTTATCAACGTCGTATTGCGCCAAGTAAAAGCAGATGGAATTGCAAGAGAAAACAAAGTATAGAAAATAGTTTTAGAGAACGATATAAAAGTGATTAGCAAGGAGTTATGTAAGAAAATAGGATATATGCATGAAGTAGGTTATATGTACAAGAACTTAAAATAGTTTACTAAATAGGTTATTTGTACAATAACTTGAAATAGGCTATATGTACAAGAACTGAAGTATTTTATGAGAATGGAAGTTTATTCTTTTTTATATTTTTTTTATATAATAGTTAAGTATTTTCATATGTACAATGTACAACAACTGAAGTATTTTATGAGAATGGAAATTTACTCTTTTTTATATTTTTTTTATATAATATTTAAGTATTTTATGAAAATGAAAGTTTACTCTTTTTTATTTTATAGTTAGTATGTTTTTTTTAATTAGATGATGTATTTGTATGTTTTGAAGATAACTTATTCTATAATGAAATAGGTTATATTTACAAAAAGTTGAAGTATTTTATTAGAATAGCACTTTACTTCTTTTTATATGATAGTTAGTATGTTTTTTTTTAATTGGATGATGTATTTGTATATTTTGAAGATAATTTATTCTATAATGAAATAGGTTATATGTATCTTGAACTTGAAAATGAAATAGGTTATATGTACAAGAACTTGAAATTGAAGTATTTTATAAGAATAGAAGTTTACTTCTTTTTATGTGATAGTTGGTATGGTTTTTTTAATTCGATGATATATTTGTATATTTTGAAGACAAGTTATTCTAAATAGCTTATATGTACAAGAAATTGAAGTTGAAGTATTTAATGAGAATCGAAGTTTACTCTTTTTTATATGATAGTTAGTATGGTTTTTTTTATTTGATGATGTATTTATATATTTTGAAGACAACTTATTTTATAATAAAATAGGTTATATGTCCAAGAACTTAAGCTGAAGTATTTTATGAGAATCGAAGTGTACTCCTTTTTATATGATAGTTAGTATGGTTTTTTTAATTGGATGATGTATCTGTATATTTTGAAGACAACTTATTCTATAATGAAATAGGTTATATGTACAAGAACTTGTAGTTGAAGTATTTTATGAGCATGGAAGTTTACTCCTTTTTATATCATAGTTAGTATGTTTTTTTTAATTTGATGATGTATGTGTATATTTTGAAGACAACTTATCCTATAATGAAATAGGTTATATGTACAAGAACTTGAAGTTGAAGTATTTTATAAGAATGGAAGTTTACTCCTTTTTATATGATAGTTAGTATGGTTTTGTTTAATTCGATGATGTATTTGTATATTTTGAAGACAACTTATTCTATAATGAAATAGGTTATATGTAGAAGAACTTGAAGTTGAAGTATTTTATGAGAATGGAAGTTTACTCATTTTTATATGATAGTTAGTATGGTGTTTTTAATTCAATGATGTATTTGTATATTTTGAAGACAACTTATTCTATAATGAAATAGGTTATATGTACAAGAACTTGAAGTTGAAGTATTTTATGAGAATGTGAGTTTACTCCTTTTTATATGATAGTTAGTATGGTTTTTTTAATTCCATGATGTATTTGTATATTTTGAAGACAACTTATTCTATAATGAAATAGGTTATATGTGCAAGAACTTGAAGTTAGTATCATTTTTTTAATTGGATGATGTATTTGTATATTTTGAAGACAACTTATTCTATAATGAAATAGGTTATATGTACAAGAGCTTGAAGTTGAAGTATTTTATTAGAATGGAAGTTTACTCCTTTTTATATGATAATTAGTATGGTTTTTTTTAATTCGATGATGTATTTGTATATTTTGAGGACAACTTATTCTACAATGAAATAGGTTATATGTACAAGAACTTGAAGTTGAAGTATTTTATGAGAATGGAAGTTTGAAGTTTACTCCGTTTTATATGATAGTTAGTATGGTTTTTTTAGTTCGATGATGTATTTGTATATTTTGAGAACAACTTATTCTATAATGAAGTAGGTTATATGTACAAGAACTTGAAGTTGAAGTATTTTATGAAAATGGAAATTTACTCCTCTTTATATGATAGTTAGTATGGTTTTGTTTAATTAGATGATGTATTTGTATATTTTGAAGACAACTTATTCTATAAATAAAAATAAAGTGTTGAGAATTTTTTTACTTTGAAATAAAAATATTTTCTATATATTTTTAAAAAATTATATATTTTTTTAAAAAACTAACATCAAAAATTTATCATACATTTTAAAAAATTATATTTTTGAAATTATATTAAGTCAAATTTATATTGTATTAAATAAAAAATTCGAAAAAAATCGAAAATATGTCCCTTTTAAACGTTGGATACATTAAAAAGATTAATTATTGAAATTTTGATGTTTGTAATTTAACGCCAAAGAAGGTGAGCATTAACAACCTTTCTTATATCTCATCATTGATTGTATAAAATATTCAAAGTTTGCAAAGTAGAAATAGGTTGTATAAAAGTGAAACTATAAAATGAATTATATAATCAATAGATAGAGATAAACGGTTAAATAAACACTATAAATTTAAAAATGTTTATTAATTATAATTTCAAATAATCCATATATACTATTTTATAATTTTATAATAAAATTTTTCAAGGAGGCATAAAATGAATCATGAGTAAATGAATTTTCCTCTCGAAGTAAAAATCAAAATGTTTATTAATTATAATTTTAAATAATCTATACAAACTATTTTATAATTTCATAATACTTATAACAATTTTCAAAGATGGATAAAGTGAAGCATGAGTAAAGGATTCTTCCTCTCGAAGTAAAAAACTTAAAGAATTTTTTTATCTTTTAAATATATTTTTTTTAACTTTTGCTAAAACTTCTTAGCAAAGTATATATCAGACAACTTTAAATTTTTCTTGTCGCGCAAAGAGACTCTGATGCAGACGCTCCTCAATACTCCTGACAGTTGGATCCGGTCGGCCTATCGAACGGCTCCCAAGCATTGTGGAGAACCGACCGCATAGCAAGCCCGAACTTCGAGGCGGCTCTGCAATCCACCTCCGCCGTCTGATCGGGTCCACACCATCCAACGGCCCACGTGAAATGTGGAGGGAGGCCTACCTCGGGTGATGTTCACTTTGTCCTCCGCAATTCACCGTTGCCGTCCAATCTGCGGTTCATTCGACGTTTCCTATTTCCCTCCGGATCAATGCATGTTAAATTGGGAATAAAGCCACCCTAGGTTTCGGGCTGCGGCGGATTTCCTGCGGCTACTGTAAGGGGCCGAGGAGCCTGCATGGAGCTTTTTTTAGAAGTTTTTTTTCTGTGTTAGTCTGTTTATTTGAGGGTTTGGACTAGAGTTTTGAGGTTCATCTTGGGGGCGTGCGGTGAAATGGTCTATATTTTGAGATTTTTTGGGGCGTGCGGTGTTTGACCAAACACTTTGAGGTCCTTTTGAGGACATGCTGCTACTGGTTTAGCTTCTTTATCTAGTTTCTGATAGGATTTTATGCCCTGTTTTTTTATCACTTGTTTGCAGCCTACTTGCTGGGATGTGTTGCTTAATAGACTTATTGAGCATATGTTATGAAGTCCTACTGCTATGGATTCTGAGAGGTCATGAAGATGTAAAAAATATATTTTCACTAATATAATGAGCTAATTTTCTGTTTTAAAAAAAAGATTTACCACCTTTTACTGCATGACTTAATTTAATTAACCCTTAATTTAATTAACCCTAGTGGTAAATAAACAAGGTGAAGACCAAGTAGTAAATATATCGCTACAGATTATCCAGTTTTGACAAACAGGTTCTTCTTTAATAGCTGCCGTCCCGTTTTGACAAACAGGTTCTTCTTTAATAGCTGCCGCCCCTTCTGCCTATGATCTTTTTAATTATATTATATGAACTATACTATATTATATTAGTACTCACTATTATATTAGTACTCACTATTATATTACCTATGATTTTTTAAATTATATTATATAAGCTATCTAATATAATATATTAATACTCACTATTTTCAAAAGCTTTTAAGTTACTTAGCACTCTATCTACGACTTATTCTATGAGTTATCTAGGAACCCAAATACCATTAAATTTTGAAAATAGATAAATGCTATATAACTTTCTCACACTATTATGAAGGTGTGTGATGCTCTCCCATATTAATTTACAACTAAATCACTTGTACACGTTGTTCATCAGATTGGCTACCATCTATATTGAAATGCAATCTTTGATAAGGTGTAACTACCTCATATGGTTAAAAAAATTGTTTAAAGTGTCTTTGATAATGTCATGGATAACGTAAGATAACGTAATTAAACATTGCATCAATATAAGTGGATTTCTTCTCCATAAAAATGTAAAACAAACTCAAATTCAAAAGAGACTGTATATGATACCATAGCAAGTGGTTGGGATGGTTTTATCATTTCAGGAATCTGGTAAAATAGTTTACCAAATCTAAAAGCGATCAAAACGTAATGCAAAATATTGTTTAACCCTATTCAACGCTCATATATATCATAAGGGATGTTTGAACACTATCTAAATGAGAATTAACATAGACATATGTGCCTACATAACTTTGTTGAACCAAGGGATTAAATTTTATCTCATCAAATTTTGGTATGACCATAAACCCTATATAAACAATCAAAAACTCCATGTTAATACCCAATTTGCATGATAGTTCATAGTCTCGTTATATTTTCATGTGGAATAAAACAAGTGTCTTTACACATTTCTCAATGATTTTTCACAATTTTCTCACATTATCATATGACGGTGAAAGTGTTACAAGGAAAAAACTCTCTATGGCCAAGGGTAAACCACAACAGACAGGTATAATTGCAGAAATCAACTCAATTCCAACATATGCTATATAAACTAATGTGCAATATAAGAAATAGGCCTACCTCGATCCAACTTTTGATGATGTTCCACCATTGAGCACTTTTACCCAAAGCTTTATACCTGCAAGAAGTTCTCAACAAACAAGCAAAGCAAGTATACAATGATAATATAAAAGGGGTTAGCACAACAAATAATATAATCCATTAATAAACATTACAAACACGCCCATGGATAATAATCATATATTTGCAAGACATCAATAGGACGAGAAATGAGTATTTCTATTAATAATTGATCAGTAGAAGTGACAACGATACAACTTCTGTGTCGACACGGTTCGAAACCAAGAAACCAAGTTCAATCCTCCACCACTTCAATCCTCCACCAAAGGCAAGCTCATAGGAAAGAGGCAATGAGGTCCTCTTAACAATAGGGAAAGAGCTTGGGGGTTGAACACTGTGTTCAGACTTAAGGGACAGAGGGATGTAGACTCAATATGAAGTAATTTCTCCAGTGTAACTTTGCTCTCAAAGTTGAATGCTTTCTCCTCTTTTTCCATAGGTCGAAATTGTGCTCGTATAGACTTCAGGATGCAACTGAAGGGTTGAGTCAGAATGTTTCCAGTATATGGAAGGCCAAGGATCATAGATCTTTTGTCATGACATGGAAACCCAACCTCATTTTGTATTTTTTGGCACAAATCCCAATGTATGCGGGTTGTAGTGGAGCAGCCAACGTATACACATCTTGCATAGCAGATAGGGAGCGTATATGTGGAAAAATGTAGATTTTTAGCTCTGGATTCATCAAAAAGATATGATAAGTCTGCATAGGGAAATGGAAAAGGCCCTCTGTGCAAAATAACAATGATGAGGCAAATCTTGCTATAATAGACAAGTCTTTTGATAATGATGACAGGTCTTTTATGAATTTTCTTTCATGGTCACTTTCATTGGTGCTAAGGGCAGGCAGCTTGATAGTCGCTGCTAGTGCAGGATTTCAGCGTGAATCTCATATCATTTCATTGGTGCTAAAGGTAGGCAGCTTGATGGTCGCTGCCAGTGCATGATTTTAGCATGAATCTCATTTCATTTCAATGGTGCTAAAAGCAAGTAGCTTGATATTGGCTGTCAGCGCAGGATTTCAGCGTGAATCTCATACCATTAATTGTGATGGTGGAATAATGAGTTAAACGTTTCTTTTTCTCTGTCCATAAGAGATATTTTTTTATCTATCCATAAAGAGGGACACATGTCCCTAAACATAAAACAAAGTCTTCCACATGTTAATGATGAAAATGAGGGAGGGTGCACGTCCACAATAAAGAAGAAAACAACATGGTAACTAAGCTCTACGCAGGTCTAGGGTTCAATTGGAGGACAAAATAACCTTGTCCATGTACAATACAGGCGGAGACTAGCAATGGAATTAGGACAAGCCCTAGTTTCCAGGCTCAACTAGTGTATATATGATAGTTTTGCAGATGTTGTTGCTTCAAAACACGTAAAAATACATGGATGATGTTTGCATATAATGATGCTTCGAAACGGCTGAAAATACACGAATGATGATCAAGTTAGTCTTTATTGTCGTTATACATGATTTCAGTTACCCCAACAAAATAGAGACCTTTGAGCATTTGATCGATAATTCCAATCGCATATTTCGTAGATATGTTTTGATGAGTAATCCCAAAAATATTTTGGCCTTGTAATATCCCATGTCAATTCCACTATATCTTTGTCAATAACTCATTTTACATTTCTCTCACTTATGAACATAGTTGTTGTTTGTCACAGAAAATGCCACAGAAAAATAAACTGCTAGACTCACATTGTCAGTGAAAATATAGAAGGTAAGTACTCTAAATAAAAAATATTAATATCCTTTGAAACAAATAGTGGACGATTGTTTTCAACTGGAGCAGATAACATGGAAGTCACCAACCCTCCAGTGCTCGTTCCAGTAATAACATTGAAATAATGAGCTGTATAAACGTCTCGACTGTCAAGTTCCTGCTACAAATTGCACATCACTCAGTTTTGCATAGTTAATATACAATATTGTATGTTATTAAAAACCAATGTTAAGCGTTGGAATAGATTAGATTAAGCAATACCAAAACCAATTATGTTTTTCCAGAAATTGATTGGGTAATTATGCTCTTACACCTATTGACAATGAACACATTTAATGATCTTTTAACCATAAATTTGAATCTTACGGTTCTATCAATTGAAGATGCTAGCATATTCTTAGTAGTCCTTCCAAATCAATGAACTAGATCTCATGTTCATAACTTTTTAGCATTTTTAAAAGCTTGAAATTACAAATTTACTCCACTATTAACTTTTTATCATTTTATAGTATTAAATTTACATTTGTGCTACTTTTACTTATGGCAGTTCCAACCTACAAAATTAAGCTAATTTCATTGAATAAACCTAAAATTTTATCAACCTTAAGCTTTTTAACGTTCAACATCAACAAGCAACAAGTTAGCGGCTGTGCTAGTTTATATTATTGTTTGAGTACAATTATGAGAAGGGATTGAAAAATAGACCTAAACCTTTGGTTACATATGTAAATATATTGTAAGTGTCCAAGACCAGTCTGTGCACTCTAGCAGTCCACGTGTAAGTTAGCGTGAGTGTACAGGAGAGGTAGATGTTTTGGGAAATATCCTCTTAAACACGTATGCACCTTCATTATCATTGTGACACTGACACTATACCTCACACATGCATATTTGTAGGTAAATGTGCCATTTAATGGTTGCTCGGCTCTTGTGGCTATACTATAGAATTTTGTGCAACTCTTCTTTCTCACCCATGTAATTAGATTAATTTTTTGGTAGCGTGAACATTGTTTAGTAATGAAATCCCTTGAAATGAATTTTGTTTATTCCCATAAACCTTTGCGTATATATATATATATATAGAGTCTTAAGTGGGCATGATCGACATATTGTTGTCTAGTGAGTTGGTATGGTTCTTGCTTGAACCTGCTATTGTTCATTCGGTTAGGGTGGGTCCTACTAAGGTAAAGGTGGATCATGTTGATGCTAGGAATAAAAGTTTTGATTCTGCCAATAGGGAAAGTGAATTTAGTGGGTCTATGTTTTCAAGGCTCTTTCTTTAGTTATTCAATCTGTATAGGTTTAACAATCATACCGCCAAACACAACACTTACAAGTCAATTTGAAAGGAAGATTTTGGGTATGATGCATTCATGATATTTTTGGCATATTTGTACAAGCGAAGAGTGAAGTCACCTCAAACAGAGGTTTGTATTCATCCATCAATCTAAACTTATGCCTATTAGCCTACTCAAGGGGCATTCAATTGTAACACTATCATATTTTATAGGGAGCAATGCACTCATTGTTAATCGATGTGTAATGATACTATTGGAGTTGAGGTATGTGGATATGGATAATTTACAGCAAGGATCTATGGATGGATTGTGGAGATGCCTTTGGTAAACTATACAGGAACGGCCTTGGATTTTCCACATGCTATTAGGTAAGCCATCGCAGCCCCGATATTGTTGCATTTACACATTTCTCGCAGTTTTGTGTTGTTGTGGGATTTAGGTTGTAGTGGATCTGGTGGGCCACTATTAGTCGACTATTCTAGTGTGAAACACCCCAGTAAAAAAATAAAATACTTGGTTGCAGAACATCCTGCTAGTGACTCTTGGTTGGGGCTCTCACTGACCTACCCACGCCCACTTGAATGCAACCTCATCCTGTTGGGATTTAAATTATTCGAACATAGTGAGAAGGATAATTTGTGATGGGATATCCCATCACAAATTTCAATATCCCATGGTTTCCACTATAGAGTATATTTAGCATAATAATTTAGTAATAATGCCAATCTTTCTGGGTTATTTTGATATGAAACAGTAGTGTAGGGAATGTGCTAAGTTTGACTTTCTTACTATTTCTGAAAACAAAACACAAATGTTTCCAAGAAAATATATTGTTTAACTTAAAAAAAGTTATTATTAGATGTAATCCTCCTAAATGGGGGATTTACTCCTTATCAACAAGCCAATCAATATGACCATATTTTTTGTTGCCTTCATAAAAATTAAGAAGTGCCACTCAGTGCAACTTTCAAATTAACAATATTTATACAATGGAGTGTTCTTGCACTTCTGAACTAGTCGCTCATATAATACTAGGTGCTAACCTCTATATAGCTTGTAATACCCCAAGGCCGAGCCCCTGTGAAATGTAATGATGTTTGTATGCTAGTGAGCC
>JASDQU011403952.1:1447-16646 GCA_032191745.1 Picea mariana
GGGAGGAAGGACCATAGAGGTATTTGATGATGTATTTTTCGACTGGTGGGCATGAAAGATTCTGACGATAAAGGACTACCCCTACGTCGAGATCAACTTTTCTAGGGATCTGGACATGCCCGTACCTCCTGGAAATGAGCGAGGAGAGATAGGTACATTTGTTTTTAAAGTTATTTAATTTTTAGTTAATTTTTAATATATATCATTTTTTATACGAATCAGAGTATCTGACAAATATGTTTCTGTTATGTACAAATGTGGGACCAATGCGTCCAATAGAATTCTCAAGGACCAGGCGACGTCCTTGACTAGAGGCAGTACCGGCCGCAACCGCCAAACCAACAACAACAACAGGGGGACCTCCAACTGGAGAGGCCGAGAGAGTTTTGAGATGGGTGGAGCGGAACCTCACCGCGCTCACTCGCGCAGTTCCCATGGTTAAGATCGAGGATCTCCCACCATCGATGCAACCTCACATAGTTGGGGTGCCACAGACCTAGGTCCAACTATTTTGGCATTTGGCGTATGCTGTTGTTCATGATGGCAGGGCCAACAAGCCTCAATCTTAGCTAGGATGGAGCACTTAAGTGCCAAGGGCATTCTTTGTATATTTTTGAGGGCATAAGCCCCGTGACGTATACCAGACATGAATTTTTTAGGCACTTGCGCCCACTGATGTACTCTAACTCTTTTGATATATATATATATATATATATATATATATTTACATGTTTTATGTCTTATGGATCACATTTAATCTCCTAGGAACATGGATATATGTAATGTAATCAAAGCATCGTTCTAAGAGACGTACCCTAAGGAATTGTTGGTGTAGAGTAGGATAAAAAATGCGGTAAACCCCATTTAACTGGGACACAACAAACTGAGCATCTAAGTAGACCCAGAGGTGAGAGATACCATGCAACAAAGCGTCACGAAGAAACTCTATTACTGCACTGTACTCGAGGACATGGTTTGTGGCATCACCTAAACAGATACCTCTAGAAGATAACAATTGGCCTTGAGGCGTGAAAATCATCCAAGATGCGGAAGCAAGCCTCCGAGTGTGTCGGCTAGCGCCGTTCGTGAACCTAACGAACACCTCTGACTCACTTGACATCTGCCATAGTGAAAAATATGACATAAATAATGACACGCCCATAAAACAAAAAGACAAAAACTAATTGTATAAGAACTATACATATGTAGAAGAAGTCACCCAAGGCGACCAACCTACGAGTAACAATTCTTGAGGAAGAGCCCATTTCTTGGCTCCGCCAAATCATTTCCCTCACAGTCAACTAGACGATAAGCGCCCTTCCTTAAGACCTCCTTCACTATGAAAGGTCCAAACCACATGGGTTTGAACTTGCCTTCCCCCAGGGGATCCTTATCTTGGTCATACACTAGGACAAGGTCGCCTTCGAAGAAAATCCGAGGACGAACCAACCGATCATATTAACACTTGATTCGTTGCTTGTGAGCCTCGTTATTCAAGGCTACGTCACAACGTTGCTCGAGATATAATAAGCGTTCCTCAAGCGGTGAAGTGTCTGGCAATAACTCTAATTCCAACTTTAGAGATGGGATCTGGCACTCTATATGCAAGACTGCTTCCATCCCGTAAATGAGTTGAAAAGGTGAGAAACCGGTTACAGTATTTACAAATGTTTGGTAGGCCCACAATGCCGAGTACAACATCAAATGCCAATTTGACTTGGCATAATTGATCGTTCGTTGCAGAATAGTCTTGAGGGATTTGTTCAAAGCTTCCACGTGATCATTTGCTTGTGGGTAGTAGGGTGATGAATGCTCTTGCCTCAACCCAAGATTTGATGTTAACTCAGACATCATTTTGTTCTGAAAGTGGCTGCCATGGTCAATGACAATCTATCTCGGGATGCCGAACCTTGCTACTATTTGGTTAAAAATAAAGAGAGTTGTTGTTTCACCATCATTATTGAACGTTTTCATAGCTTCGACCCACTTTGTAAAGTAGTCTACTGCTATGATGATATAATGGTGCCCCCTGATTGAAGGGGGGTGGCAAGTAGTAAAATCAATTCCCCACTTGGTGAAGGGACCAACTGTAATGACGGGAAACATGGGAGCAGGGTGTGTCCTCATCTTCCGAGAGAAGATATGACACAGGTGGCACTTCTTAACCGATTCAATGCAATCTTTGATTAATGTCGGCCAAATGTAACTAGCTCGTAGAATCTTTTGGGCTATTGCCAACCCATACAAATGACCACCACATGCTCCAGTGTGGCAGTTGTTAAGAATGAGTTCCACTTCTTCATGAGTGAGGCATCGACGAAGGATGAAATCTACACCTTGACAATACAAAGTGTCATCCAATATGAGATAGTTTTTTGCCTGATGGTGTATACGTTGACGCTCATCGTGAGAAGCAGAGGCAGGGCACTTCAAAGTCTGGAGATAGACTAGTATATATCCATACTGAGGGTCCGAAGATGAAATCAGAAAAATATATCCTTTAACCGGTGATTCTTCGGGCGTAACATCACCTGATTCGACTGGAAGTTCCTAGATAAGTTCAATAAAGACCAATGACTTTTTGGATTTCGCGGAAACAAAATCCAAGTTAAATTCCTAGAGGATAACAAACCATCTACTGATCTTTCCGCTGATTACACATCGTGTCAACACGTATTGGAATGGATTCACAATGACAATGATGGTGGTCTTGTGAAGCAAGATATAATCACGGAACCGCTGGACAACATGCACTGCTACCAACGCAAGCTTCTCAACATGGGAGTAGTTGAGTTCTGGTCCAACCAGTCCTCAACTCAGCTAATAAATCACATGCTCTTCGAGTAGATCGTCATCTTGAACCAAGACCATACTGATGGTCGACTCTGTAGCGGCCAAGCACAATAAGAAATATTTATTATAATTGGGAGGCCGGAGCAGAGGGGAAGACGTGAGGGCACGTTTCAATGCTTCGAAAGAGTGCGAAGCGGCTTCATCCCAATAGAAAGGAACATCCTTTTTCAGTAAACGCATAAACCCTTTAGTGATCTCAACATAGTTTGCGATAAAACACCGAATAAAGTTGGATTTTCCCTGTAAACTCTGAAGATGAGGGACTGTGCACGGGGGAGGCAACTGAACTATCGCCTCAACCTTAAGAGGATCGATCATGATCCCTATTGTTGAAACTGTGAAACCTAAAAGATGACTCGACGTCATGCAAAAACTGCATTTGTTAGGAATCAAGTGAATCTGATAGTAGCGACATCGCTCAAAGATAAGTCGAAGGTGTGTGGGATGATAAGTTCTCTTACGAGATCATGATGCTAAATCATCGAGATAAACCTCGACTATATGTTTGAGATCGTGGAAATCAAAAGGCATGGCCCACTGAAAAGTGGCTCCAACATTCTTTAGGCCAAAAGGCATTTTACGATAAGAAAATGTGCCCCACAGATAGATAAAAACTATTTTATGCTGGTCCTTTGGTTTGATCTGTATCTGGTTGTATTCCGAGAAACCATCCATGAAGGAAAATACCTCACAACCCGCGCATTCATCGACGATTTGATCAATGAATGGGGTGGGGAAATTATCCTTTGGAGTGGCCTTATTCAAATCACAGAAGTCCATACACACGCAAATCTTTTCCTTCTTTTTGTTGACCGGAATGGGATTTGACACCCATTGAGTTAACTGTACGGGGTAGATGAAACTATCTTTGAGCAGTTTCTCTACTTCATCCTCAATAGTTGTCGCTTTCCGAGGGTTAACCAGACGAAGCTTTTGTCGGACTGACTTGGCATCGGGATAAGTCGTTATTTCATGTTCGGCGATTCTTGGATCGATGCTTGGCATTTCCTCATAAGACCAGGCAAAAACGTCACGAAATTCCTTAAATAAATTTGTGTATATTCAAATCTCCTTGGGGGAGCAGTCCGCTTAGATGAAGACATTCTCCAGGATGACAAGGGTTTTGGAGATGTCAATAGGTATCGTTTCAACGATGGATGCCATATTATCCTCAACATAAACTGCGTTAGTAGCCAGAGGATTAATAGGACAAGACTTATCTCTAGTCATAGTTAACACGAATTCACCTGCCTCTATTCTCCTAAATCCGAGAGAAAATAAGATCTGTGATGGAGATCATCCCAGGGTCTGTCTGGACTAGTCAATGCCTCTATAATCATCTCGTTAGAGGGAAAGACCAAGTCTAAGGAATTTGTAGTGGCGAGGGAACCTTGAGCCCAAATAGGCTCTAGAACTGGATCTAACTCCTATGCTAGAGTTAGATCGGGGTCGACGGAAGCTTGCTAGACCGTAGAGTATGCAACTTCTGTTGCGAAAAAGGGCATGGCCATGCCATGATGCCCCTTCCCTTCCATCATGGCCGATGGGGAAGGAAGAGTCCACGAATCGTTAAAGTAAGTCGTACGAAACAACTACACTTGAAAAATTTCAGCCCTAGGATGGTCGGGGATAGACGATATGAGTTTGACATCGCTGGAAGGACGTGGGTAATCGAAAGTACCCATCAAAGGTGGGCACAAACCAACCCCTATGTTGACGACACCAGGCTGAGGGTTATCAATCATCGAGACCGTGGATGCCCCCGAGGAAGGGTTAGGATGGGAGAAGGACAACTGATCAATGGATACGATCTGACCCTCGTGAGGAAACAACAAGACCTGAAAAACTGTGGCAACCACTGCATTCATAGCATATGTCCAACTCCTTTCTAATAGAAAGTTGTAGTCGAGAGGTGCATCAACCACTTCAACTTCGACACACACAATATTTCCTCCTAGCTGCACGGTGAAAGAAGGAATGATTCCATGTGGTCTAAATGAACAATCGTCGAAAGTAGTAAGAAGAGTAGGCGACAGAGACAAAACTGGTTGGCCAATGGCCTTCCAACACGCCAACGACATCACGCATGTCGAGGCACCCTCATCAACCACCATGCAAAAAATATTCCGGGTAAACGTTTTCATGGTAGAAGCCATTACTATCTGAAATGAAACATGGTAGGGGAGATGAGGTTTTAAGTCGGTCATATCAAGCATGATTGTTCCCAGATTACAAGTCTCGGCATATCCTAAGGAAGCTAACCGATCCTTTCACTACAAAGGGCAGCTCTGGAGGACCTCCAAAGTAGACATCGCACAAGGGGTTTGTGAGAAATCCTCCACCACAGAGTAGTTCTGGGCGACCCTCGCGTTTGGATTGTGCGAAGTTTTCTTGAACGCCCCTTTCGGGATGTGTGTCATTGTTTTTCCCATCGTCTTCTCAATCTGGAGAGGAACTGACAGGTTTACGACTTCTTTACCCTTTTCAACAGTTTTTGGCATTCTGTAATCGTGTGCCCTAGTTGATAGGTGAGCATTATCTTTCAACATGTAAACGTTCGCGGTCGAGGGATTATTAGAAGATGAAGGGGGTCCCTAATTGCCCCCATCCTTACTCGTAGAGACTTGATTCAAATTTTACCCATGAGGAAATGGGTTTGTTAACACAGCAGGATGCTACTGCACCAATAACTTCTGGGCCTCTGCAAGTCGAGGGCACAGGTGAGTCGGGTGGTCTTTTGTGAAAAGGTTACACAGATACTTCAAATTTCTCTTTTTTGTGTTTCCCTCGCCAGCATTGTTGGTGGGTTTCTTATCCCCCTTACCCTTCTTGTTTCATTGTTTCTTCTTTCCGTCAGGATGCTCGTTGGCCTTCGGGTTTGTCGACTACACACTATGCACGTCCGATGTTTGGGTTGGGGGAGTAGCCGAAATGGGGGTCTGGCTGGATGTTGTTTGCTGTATTGACGATTGTTGCAATTGATTTGACAGCTGATCAATGAGATTCGCTTGTGCTGAACCAACTATACCATCGGCATGTAGTCCAAACTTGTGTCTGGCCTTGTCAAGGATGGTCCGTGGTGCATCTGGCAAAACCTCATAGAGTAAACCAAACTGAGAGTATATCAGTTCAAGCTGTTGAGCTCTCAATATCGCCTCTTCCTCTGAAAACACTCACGAAGTTACAATGTCCTTAGATAACTGAGGTACCAAACACTTAAGGAATAACTCCAACAGAAAAGCCGGTGGGATTGGTACTTTTATCAACCCCTTCCGAAGCCGCCATTCTCGGATGTGATCTGAGATATGATCAACCTTTGTTTTCTCAAAGCTAGCTAGCAATTCGGTGCCGACATCGTATCTCATAGGTAGTTGAAAATGGTTTAAGAAAACCATTCCCAATTCACTAAAGCGAGAGTATCTTGAGCAGTCGAGTTCGATGTACCATTTCGCGGCACTCCAGATAAGAGTGCGTTGAAACAGACACAACTATATGGAGTCGTCTTGCAGTGAGTTCGATAAGCACCATAGGTGAAAAGTGGTCTTGTGATCACCTGGATCTTCGTTAGGATTACCTTCGAACAATGGAATGTCCGAGGGTAACTTCATCGGCATGGGAGGCCAACGCGAATCGTGACAGATTGGGTCATTTAACAATCTTGACAATTCTGGCAAGTGTAACATTGCCAGAAACGATAGTTTGGGTTGTTGACTATGTACAGGAAGAAAGGAGCCTGGAGTTTGACTGGCACCAGACTGCCAGGAAAAGTTAGGCTGTTAACTAGGGTTCTGGTAAATACCATGGCCTTGTCCAACGTATAGACACTGTGCTTGTTGGGGCATTATCGACTGATTCCTGTAATTGGACATTGAGGGCTAGTTGGGGATTGCTTATTGCATTGTGTTCCAAAGATTTTGGAAAGGGTTTCCCCCTGCCGATCCGACGGGAATAGGTACTGAGCCTTACCTGGGATTCCATTGACCATGGAAGGGGTTACCCCGAGTCAACATCCCTGACAAGGGAACTAATCCTTGCCACAGATTCTAGAGTCCAAAACCAAGGTTTCCCCTGGCCGAGATGACAGCTAACGAGAAAGCGTTATTACCAAATGCCCTGAACAAAGAGAACGACATAGAACCCACCGATGTGCTGTAGGAAGAAGGTCCATGACTGCCTGCTCCAAACAAGCTGTAGTTCATGTTCGGCCTGACGGGTTGCTGGGCAGCACCACCGAGCGAGGGGGACAAAGGAGGTATATGACCCCCACCGTAAGGGAAAGTGTTATAAGGGGATGAGGTGCTCCCCATGGACCTTTACAAAGGATAATTAGAGCTTCTTGCCCCTAGACCCATGGTCTATAGGGTGGAGTAGGTGAGGACAAAGTTCGTATCAAAGCCGGGCATCTCATATGAAAACGGAGGACCCGTCGCACTCTGTGTGAATGGAGTAGTGATCGACGCCATAGACGAAATCAGACCACTACCTAAAGTAGAGGTGGTCGAGACCATGGTGGTTCAGACTGGCGAAGGAGGGTCAGGAGGCAGAATGCCCCCTATGGTGGCATACATTGAGGGAGTGTTAGGACTCCGAGATGAAGTAGTAGCATTTTCTTCCATTACTGCTTGTAAAACTATTTGACGCTCGTAATGAGTTACCCTTGGAGGGACAACTTGTATCAAAATTGGTGCCGACAAGTCAGTGATCGGAGGGTTAAAATGACCGAGAGCTTCTGCTTTAAGGTCATAAATAGTCGGTTCCTCCGGATTCGAGTGTTCTCCTCTTGGGGATGGCTCGGGCATAGTTTCCTATGGCCCTGTCGCTTCGTATGACCCTTGCTGATCAAGTCTTTGCTGTAACGGTGGCGGTGGTGGCTCTAATGCAACCGACGGTAGGCCCTGAAGGCTTCGCAACCGATGGAGCTCCTGATCTTCCACTTTGTGAAAATATCAGCAACACAGTAAGGATTTTACTAACGTTTGAAAACCATCACACACTATAAAAGTTACTATGAGATAAAGAAAGCAAACCACTATCTAGTTGGAAGAACAGTTACGCCAGCCAACACTAGAGCAACTTACCTGTGCAAGTGAAATTAGAACACGGAAGCACCCTCTGGGTATACTCTGCAAAGATTGTCCTAACGTCTTCCCTAAGTATCGTGGTATACCCCCGCAGTCACCTGTGTAAGTCTCTAGAATAAAGGTA
The DNA here is from genome assembly GCA_032191745.1 of Picea mariana. Taxonomy (NCBI): domain Eukaryota; kingdom Viridiplantae; phylum Streptophyta; class Pinopsida; order Pinales; family Pinaceae; genus Picea; species Picea mariana. The sequence continues at coordinate 9,506 of JASDQU011403952.1, forward strand.
ACTAGGTTGCTAGCTCGCGAACAATCACCAGGCGTGTACAATCGACAGTCGGGTGGGCCACAATGAGCAGGGTATCAAGACCGAAACCTATCGAGGGTATCGAAAGCAAGTGGTCTGGAAGACAACTGAGCACCTCTAATGGATTCGAGATCCACGAAGCTTCATGGAAAATGCGACCGATAAAATACCATGACAGTTCCTCTATATGCGTTCCCCAATACGATTGGTCCAACTTTGGAGGGGTTATCTCCGCTACATTTCTGCACGCGACTTGGTGTTTAGCCCCTATGTTAGAGGGGGGTCTCGAATAACTTTCACGTTTACTAGACTTTTTACACTCCCTAGCTCTGACTCCTACGTTTGTTTATAAGCCTTGAAGAGTTTCCTCTCCAACCTTATTCAAGGCTCTAGCCTGGACTAGTTGATTGACCCTACACACATAAAGTCTAGTTGATTTTAATTAGCGTTAATTTTAAGTGGCTTGTTTTAAGTCAAGGAAGCAAAAATGAAACTAGTGGTGTATTTTGAGTGATGAAGAAGGATAAATAAATGGATACTGAAAGCAAAATTACTTCTATTTAACAAAAAATGATTTGCAACTAGCAATTTAACCAACTTTTCATAACTACTTTTTCTAATATCTTTTAAAGGAAAACCTAAAATGAATTTTTTCTCAACTACGAGCTACTTAATGTTATAAGCAATCAGTGAAGAACTTAAGAAAAACACTCTTTTTTCCTGACAAGCAATATAACTAACCTAACTACTTAACCAAACAAAGAAAATAAATCTTTTTCTATTTTTTTTTATATGCTTCAAACAAGAAACTTGAAATATTTTTTTTTTTTTCTTTAAAGCAAGCGAAAGGGGAAAAAGTAAAAAACAAGACAAGACCAAAAACTGACTTCTGGCCCACTGCGGATCGCAAGGAGTCACTAAAGAGACGAAACAGGTTGACCAAAGACTCACAGACTCGTGTAAAACCCTTTCAAAGAAAACACAAGAAATCTTTAAAAAGATAAGCAAACTGATGTCAAACCCAGGCTAAAGACTGTAGCAACAGAGACACTGTACTTAATCAAGAAACCCTGAGAAGTATGACTTCAATTAGGGAAGAGGTTGATTGCCCCTCTTCAAAGAAAAAAATTCTTAACACAGGCAAGCTACTGATACTTAAGTAGCCTGTGTATGTACATGGGCTGTCTAAAAGCAAGGCATGTATGTACGCATGCAGACCCACTACAGGCCCCCTACACCTATGTAAATTCTCAAAAAAAAGAAAACAAATAGGTAGGCTGACAGGGCAGGAAGAACTGATATGACACCAACAAGTGACCAGAATCCCTTAAAGACTCAACAACTTACAGAAACTTAAAATAGGCAATAAAACCAATTAAAACACCCAAAACATATCCCCTAAAACCCTAGAGGCTTCCCCAGTATGGTCGCCATTTATGCTATAGTGGGGAAACCCCCGTATGGACTACACTAGGGTTCAACATGTAGGCAGATATAATTGTCTAAAAGTCTCCTAATTTTTATGACTACCCCTAATATACCCCACATTCATGCATGAAATTCAAAGTGAAAAGATTCGGTAACTTTACCTTTTACTCCGTGTTTGGTGTCGATCCTTTTGCGTTCGATTGCTCCGTTGACTACAAGCCTCCTCCCAAGGCTGGCCTGCATTCACAAAAAGATAAACATGGAACTACAAACATGCATCTCATATATAAATCATGGGTTAGATGTTAGAATAAAACGTAAATTAAACACAAAGATTTGAGATGTCATATTTCGAGACAGAAAAAGTATTCCTTTTATTGATATCACAATGTTTACTTACAACAAGATCGACGACTGCTCCTTGAATCTGGTCTGGGCTCCTCTTCACCAAGATCCAACTGTGCTTACATATTCTTGGGGCAAGGAAGGGATGTGAAATAGGCATAGTTTCACTATTCTTATGCTTAGCTTTGGAATGAGACCCCAACACCTCCTTTTATATGACAAAAAGATGTTTATTTGGTTGGGTGATGGGATATAAGCGGTGGGACAGTTGAGAAACTACCCAATAGCCCGTAATCTCAAGGAATTCCTTTCAACCTTTTAATTTTTGCAATTTTTGCGAGTATACGCGGGCTGTAGTGGTGCAACTAGCGTACATATGCAGGCAGTAATGGTGCATCTAGCATACATACGTGGGCAGTAATGGTGCAGGGTGCGTACATACGCGGGCAGTAATGGTGCATGGTGTGTACATCTTCAAAAATAGTGTTTTTAAGAAGAGCTGCTCAGTTATGGCTTGGAAAAAATAGCAAGTAAGAGGGCCTGATGCCAGGTATGCATGTATGTATCAATTTAGAGTTATAACAGATGCCCCCTAATGTGTGAGGTCAGAAGAGCATTTGATGGCCGAAATACATTACAAATCTTCACCAACGTACGAAGCGAGTGAGCCCGGGACTAGATTTCGGGAGGTGCCATCTGCAAAAATAATAATTGTCTCTCTGAGGTGGGCATACCCATGCTCAGGATGAAATAAATCATGGCTTCCAATCAAATACACTGCATATCCATGTCATATAACTTTATAAAGTGTAGCCGCGAGCAATAAACAATAGATCTACATCTCAAAATCAAAGATATACATGTATAGTATCCATCTTCAAGAAGCAAATGACGCCTGATGGTTGGAATTGAGGCCTTAAGAGCTCGAGCAACGACTTCAAGATCTTCAAAACTAGGGTAGGAGTGTAATGTGAGTGTACGAATTCGCTACCCAGAGGTCTTCGATGACTCGTCGGGAACAAACAAGAGGATCTGGGTGGTTAGGCATAAAACTTCATTGATTTCGAACAAGTACTTGATTGGAATTTTGGGATGGTCGGGCATGAGGTCAAGAGACAAACTGTAGAAGGGCCAACTCAAGTTGGGTAAAAATTCCCTTGGACAATAGCATGACATATGATCAGACTTAGGCAACACGACATTGACATAAGTCTACGATGCAGGAGGCAATGAAAACTCTCCATATGTTTGGAAGAATAACCAAACAGAGGAGGACACAACTCTATGTAGCAAGAAAAACTTCCCAAGGTTATATAAAATTCCAAAGCTTGATGAATAAACAGAAGGATGTGCTTTGTCCAAGGGCGACTCATTTTGCTGCCTTAAAAATAAAATATTTTTTCCGTCCTCTTTTTGGGGTATATTTGAATTTTTTTGTCCTTTTCAATATTTTAAAAGATCTTGAAAAAGAATAAAAGAATGCTACGTTACAAAGGAGGAATCAGTGTCCCAAAGCATACTATTTTCAAGCGCAAGGAACACACTAATTCTTAGAGCAAGGAGACATGTGCAGGAAAAGGACACTCGAAAAAATTCTTCCATGGGTCAAGGCATCAAGACGCAGAGGCAAAGTGCTACAAGGCTTGCGTATAAGACATGCTTCAAAGGTTCAGTTGAGAGCAATATGGAGCCGACATTAGGCCAAAGACGCAGAGATGCAATTGTGATTAAAAAGACACAATGAAAACCCCCTTCAATGTGATTTTAACGAGCCCAGAGAAGGTAAGCTCAGTGGCTTTTCATTTTTAGAGAGTTTGAAAAAGCATAAAAGAAGACTCCGCTGGGGTACCTTTTTCGAAGGTAGTCTAGTTGGTTCGAAAAAGGGATAAAATAGCACCGAAAATACATCTATTCAAAGACATTTTAACGAGTGTGACAAAGACAAGATCACTCGACAATCTTTTCAATTTTAAGGAGACTGAAAAGAGATTAACTATGGACTCATAGCCTTTTTCTAGATTTAGTCTCCTTAGCCCGAAAAAAGTATAAAATCTACTTAGGAGAAATTTCCCAGAGAGACGAATCTCCCGAGGTGTATATTTTTCCTCCTTAATCTACAGGCCGAAAAAAGGGGTAAACTCTTTCCAGTAGATGTTTTTCTGAACCAATTAACGAGTGTGAAAGAACAAGGTCACTTGACGATCCTTTCAATTTTAAGGAGTCTGAAGATAACTTAACTATGGACTTCGTAGGGGATGTTCTTCTGGACCAGTTTAACGAGTGTGAAAGAACAAGGTCACTCGACAATCTTTTCAATTTTAGGGAGTCTGAAAAGAGCTTAACTATGGACTCCATGGGGGTTCCTTTTTCGTAAATTTAGTCTCTTAGGCCCGAAAAAGGGTTAGACTTATACCTAAGAATAGTCTTCTAGCAAACCGAATTTCCTAGAGTATACCTTTGTTTGTATAATTGACCATCCGGACCGAAAAAGGGGTAAACTACTGCCAGACAGATTTGCCTTCAAGTTTTAGTTTGGCGAGCGTGAAGGGAAACAAGATCGCTTGACAATATTTTCATGTTTAGAAAGTCTGAAAAGGGCTTAAAGAAGACTCAGTTTTTGGGAGTCCCGAGGGTGAGGCCAAGAGCGATGACACATCAAAATTATGAGGCTCTATCTCGTAATTAGGATAGGACTAACAAGGAATCCCGAGCCTAAATTCATTAACGATGACATTGACGCCAAAATGTAGTGAGGATATAACTAGGGCATCCATGTAGAGTTAGGCTCTACCACTAAATTACGACACTTCTAAAGCAACAATGATGGTTCTATGTCGCAATTCAGTGGGATCGATCCTATGGAAAAGTGGAACAGACAACGAGATGCAAAAAGTGGAGGTGGAATCCTAACTTAAATGAAAAAAGTTGAAAAAATGACTTTTACCAAAAGAACTTTTAAAAGTGACCCATCTCCTAAAAAGTTTTCCAAACCAAAAGTGAAGTGTAATGTAACATCCAGTGAGAAACTTAAGAACCACAGTGAAGTGTACTGTAAATAGAAGCTGAAAGCTCATTTTCACCATTGCAAATTGAGAATTAACCAAAAAGATAAAAATACCCCTTTGCTAAAAGAGTTGATTCCGGAAGCTTCAGAGGACAAAACGAACTTCTGCTGAAACCAAATAAGTACAAATTCATCCCTCTTGCATTTCCATACTTCCTTTTTGCATTTATTTTATTTTTTTGGGGGGCACGCTCTCTTAAAAAAGGGCAGCCCTACGTGTACACAAGCTATCTGAAAACAACCCGCGTATGCCCGCAGGCAGAAAAAAATCTACCTGCGTGCATAAGTGACTGTGTCCAAGACAACCCGCGTACACCCTCAATAACATGGAAAAATTTAAAAGCAAGAGCTAACTTTCTCCATGAACTTGTCATTTGACAGGATGTATGTCCACTGAAGAGAGAGGGAGCACAAAGACATTGATTTTTTGGTCAAAGAGGACCTTGCTGTTGTCGCCGTATTGAAACAATGCGGGTTATGGAAGTTCTTACGGTGTCCACTCATGAGGGCACAACCCAGGCTACTGAATGCCTTGGTGGATTATTGGCATCCTCACATTGAGGCGTTTATTCTCGAGGGGTAGTCGTTGACTCCAACGACTGAGGATATATACTTTCTGACTGGCCTCTCGAGGAGAGGGGAACCAATCAACTTGAGTGCATTTCCCCCTCAACCCCACAACATCGCCGAGTTGATCAAAATATATTGTGAGGCCGACACTGAGAAAGTAGGTTCTCAGGTGTCAATCCACAAGATTACCAACCTATCACTGAAGGTGATAGTTTTACTTATTGGACGGATCACTGGTTTCGCGACCTTACATCAGACCTCCCCGACACATATGCATTGTTTGACTAGAGCACGACCATGCTTGACTGCATGAAGAGATAACTCACTAAGTGTCATGGGCAGAGTAACAAAAACTTAGGATTTGGTACCATTTTATGTTCATTCTTCTTTGAGAGGGTACCCAGTCTTAGTCCATGAGAGACAATGCGAGGGAATGTGGCCTCGCTCCCAGCAGTGTGTAGATGGGCAACATTGATGTCACGATAGGGGGGAGGAAGGACCATAAAGGCCTTTGATGATGTATTTTTTGACTGGTGGGCATGACAGATTCCGACGATAAAGGACTACCCCTACGTCGAGATCAACTTTTCCAGGGATCCGGACATGCCTATACCTCTTAGGGATGAGCGAGGAGAGATAGGTACATTTGTTTTTAAAGTTATTTAATTTTTAGTTTCATTTTAATATATATCATTTTTTATGTGAATCAAAGTATTTGACAACTATGTATTTGTTATGTACAGATGTGGGACCAATGCATCCATCAGACTTCTCGAGGACCAAGCAACGTCCTTGACCAGAGGCAGTACCAGCCATAGCCGCTAGACTAGCAGCAACAACAGGGGGACCTCCAACTGGAGAGGCTGAGAAAGTTTTGAGACGGGTGGAGCGGAACCTCACCGTGGTCACTCGTTCAGATCCCATGGCTGAGATCAAGGATCTCTTGCCATCGATGCAACCTCACGTAGTTGGGGTGCCATGAACATAGGTCCAACTATTCCAGCATTTGGCGAACATCGTTGTTCATTATGGAAGGGCCAATAGGCCCCATGCTTAGCTAGGATGGACCACTTACGTGCCGAGGGCATTCTTTGTATATTTTTGAGGGCATAAGCCCCGTGATGTATACCGGACATGTATTTTTGAGGCGCTTGTGCCCACCGATGTACTCTAACTCTTTTGATATATATATATATATATATATATATATATGCATTTACATCTTTTATGTCTTATGGATCACATTTTTACAAATGTATGCACATGTGTATGTGTGTGTTTCTTTTTATGTGTGTGCAATATGCCAATATAATACTTGATTAGCTAGAGTATCTGTCATTTGATTTAATTTCCTAGGAACATGGATATACGTAATGTAATCAAAACATCGTTCTAAGAGACGTACCCTAAGGAATCGTCGGTGTAGAGTAGGATAAAAAATGTGGTAAACCCCATTTAACTGGGACACAACTAGCTGAGCATCTAAGTAGACCCGGAGGTGAGAGATACCATGCGAGAAAGCATCACAAAACAACTCTATTACTGATCCGGATTATTTTCGGCACGAAATGAGAGCGGAGATATAACACAGAAATATTCAGAGATATTGCAAGAGAGACAACAATATAACAGAGATATAGCGGAAATATAACAAGAGTCACAGATATACAGTAATACACGATTTCTATTAATGAAATAAATGTACAGAGACTGTAA
>JASDQU011403952.1:16801-29033 GCA_032191745.1 Picea mariana
GGTGGTCGAGAACATGGTGGTTTGGACTGGTGAAGGAGGGTTAGGAGGCAGAATGCCCCCTATGGTGGTAGACATTGAGGGAGTGTGAGGACTCCCAGACGAAGTAGTAGCATTTTCTTTCATTGCTGCTTGTAAAACTATCTGACGCTCGTGATGAGTTACCCTTGGAGGGACAACTTATATCAAAATTGGCGCCAACAAGTCAGTGATCGGAGGGTTAAAATGCCCGAGAGCTTCTGCTTTAAGGTCATAAATAGTCAGTTCTTCCGGATTCGAGTGTTTTCCTCTTGGGGATGGCTCGGGCATAGTTTCCTATGGCCCCGTCGCTTCATAGGACCCTTGCTAGTCAAGTCTTTGCCGTAACGGTGGCGGTGGTGGCTCTAATGCAACCGACGGTAGGCCCTGAAGGCTTCGCGACTGACGGTAGGCCCTGAAGGCTTCGCGACCAACGGAGCTCCTGATCTTCCACATTGTGAAAATATCAGTGACACAGTAAGGATTTTACTAACGTTTGAAAACCATCACACACTATAAAAGTTACTATGAGATAAAGAAAGCAAACCACTATCTAGTTGGAAGAACAGTTACGCCAACCAACACTAGAGCAACTTACCTGTGCAAGTGAAATTAGAACATGGAAGCACCCTCTGGGTATACTCTGCAAAGAGTGGCCTGACGTCTTCCATAAGTACCGCAGTATACCCCCGCAGTCACCTGTGTAAGTCTCTAGAATAAAGGTAACTAGGTTGCTAGCTCGCGAACAATCACCAGGCGTGTACAGTCGACAGTCGGGTGGACTGCAATGAGCAGGGTATCAAGCCCGAAACCTATCGAGGGTATCGAAAGCAAGTGGTCTGGAAGACAACTGAGCACCTCTAATGGATTCAAGATCCACGAAGCTTCATGGAAAATGCGACCGATAGAATCCCACGAAAATTCCTCTATATGCGTTCCCTAATACGCTTGGTCCAGCTTTGGAGGGGTTATCTCCACTACCTTTCTGCACGCGACCTGGTGTTTAGCCTCTGTGTTAGAGGGGGGTCCCAGATAACTTTCACGTTTACTAGTCTTTTTACACTCCCTAGCTCTGACTCCTACGTTTTTTTATAAGCCTTGAAGAGTTTCCTCTCCAACCTTATTCAAGGCTCTAGCCTAGACTAGTTGATTGACCCTACACACATAAAGTCTAGTTGATTTTAATTAGCGTTAATTTTAAGTGGCTTGTTTTAAGTCAAGGAAGTGAAAATGAAACTAGTGGTGTATTTTGAGTGATGAATAAGGATAAATAAATGGATACTGAAAGCAAAATTACTTCTATTTAACAAAAAAGGATTTGCAACTAACAATTTAACCAACTTTTCATAACTACTTTTTCTAATATCTTTTAAAGGAAAACCTAAAACGAATTTTTGCTCAACTACGAGCTACTTAATGTTATAAGCGATCAGTCAAAAACTTAATAAAAACACTCTTTTTTCTTAACAAGCAATATAACTAACCTAACTACTTAACCAAACAAAGAAAATAAATCTTTTTCTATTTTTTTTTATATGCTTCAAACAAGAAACTTGAAATATTTTTTTGTTCTTTTTCTTTAAAGCAAGCGAAAGGGGGAAAAGTAAAAAACAAGACAAGACCAAAAACTGACTTCTGTCCCATTGCGGATCGCAAGGAGTCATTAAAGAGACGAAACAGGCTGACCAAAGACTCACAGACTCGTCTAAAACCCTTTCAAAGAAAACACAAGAAATCTTTAAAAAGATAAGCAAATTGATGTCAAACCCAGGCTAAAGACTGTAGCAACAGAGACACTGTACTTAATCAAGAAACCCTGAGAAGTATGACTTCAATTAGGAAAGAGGTTGATTTCCCCTCTTCAAAGAAAAAATTCCTTGACACAGGCAAGCTACTGATACTTAAGCAGCCTGCGTATGTACACGGGCTCTCTAAAAGTAGGGCGTGTATGTACACATACAGACCCACTACATGCCCCCTACACCTATGTAAATTCTCAAAAAAAAGAAAACAAACAGGTAGGCTGACAGGGCAGGAAGAACTGGTATGACACCAACAAGTGACCAGAATCCCTTAAAGACTCAACAACTTACAAAAACTTAAAATAGGTAATAAGACCAATTAAAACACCCAAAACATATCCCCTAAAACCCTAGAGGCTTCCCCAGTATGGTTGCCATTTATGCTATAGTGGGGAAACCCCCGTATGGACTACACTAGGGTTCAACATGTAGGCAGATATAACTGTCTAAACGTCTCCTACTTTTTATGACTACCCCTAATATACCCCACATTCATGCATGAAATACAAAGTGAAAAGATCCGGTAACTTTACCTTTTACTCCGCGTTTGGTGTCGATCCTTTCGCGTTCGATTGCTCCGCTGACTACAAGCCTCCTCCCAAGGCTGGCCTGCATTCACAAACAGATAAACATGGAACTACAAACATGCATCTCATATATAAATCATGGGTTAGATGTTAGAATAAAACATAAATTAAACACAAAGATTTGAGACGTCATATTTCGAGACAGAAAAAGTATTCCTTTTATTGATATCACAATGTTTACTTACAACAAGATCGACGACTGCTCCTTGAACCTCGTCCGGGCTCCTCTTCACCAATATTCAACTGCGTTTCCATGTATCTTTCTCCTCTCAATCCTCTCTCTAGGGAATGGAATAGGCTTATAATGGAGGAAAAAGGCAAGAATGGGAAATTCTGATGTAAATCTCACAAGGTGGCTACAAATTCTTAGGGCAAGGAAGGGATGTGAAATAGGCATAGTTTCACTATTCTTATGCTTAGATTTGGAATGAGACCCCAACACCTCCTTTTATATGACAAAAAGATGGTTATTCGGTTGGGTGATGGGATATAAGCAGTGGGACAGTTGGGAAACTACCCAATAGCCCGTAATCTCAAGGAATTCCTTTCAACCTTTTAATTTTTGCAATTTTTGCGAGTATACACGGGCTGTAGTGGTGCAACTAGCATACATATGCGGGCAGTAATGGTGCATCTAGCATACATACGTGGGCAGTAATGGTACAGGGTGCGTACATACGCGGGCAGTAATGGTGCATGGCACGTACATCTTTAAAAATAGTGTTTTTAAGAAGAGCTGCTCAGTTATGGCTTGGAACAAGTAAGAGGGCCTGATGCCAGGTATGCATGTATGGATCAATTTAGGGTTATAACAGATGCCCCCTAATGTGTGAGGTCAGAAGAGCATTTGATGGCCGAAATACATTACAAGTCTTCACCAACGTACGAAGCGAGTGAGCCTGGGACCAGATTTCGGGAGGTGCCATCTGCAAAAATAATAATTGTCTCTCTTAGGTGGGCATACCCATGCTTGGGATGAAATAAATCATGGCTTCCAATCAAATACACTGCATATCCATGTCATATAACTTTATAAAGTGTAGCCGCGAGCAATAAACAACAGATCTACATTTCAAAATCAAAGATATACATGTATAGTATCCATCTTCAAGAAGCAAATGACGCCTAATGGTTGGAATTGAGGCCTTAAGAGCTCGAGTAACGACTTAAAGATCTTCAAAACTAGGGTAGGAGTGTCATGTGAGTGTACGAATTCGCTACCCAGAGGTCTTCAATGACTCGTCGGGAACAAACAAAAGGATCTGGGTGGTTAGGCATAGAACTTCATTGATTTCGAACAAGGACTTGATTGGACTTTTGGGATGGTCGGGCATGAGGTCAAGAGACAAACTGTAGAAGGGCCGACTTAAGTTGGTTAAAACTTCCCTTGGACAATAGCACGACAGATGATCAGACTCAGGCAACACGACATTGACATAAGTCTATGATGCAGGAGGCAATGAAAACTCTCTATATGTTTGGAAGAATAACCAAACAGAGGAGGACACAACTCTATGTAGCAAGAAAAACTTCCTAAGGTTATATAAAATTCCAAAGCTTGATGAATAAATAGAAGGATGTGCTTTTTCCAAGGGCGACTCATTTTGTTGCCCTAAAAATAAAATATTTTTTTCGTTCTCTTTTTGGGGTATATTTGAATTTTTTTGTCCTTTTCAATATTTTAAAAGATCTTGAAAAAGAATAAAAGAATGCTACATTACAAAGGAGGAACGAGTGTCGCAAATCATACTAGTTCCAAGTGCAAGGAACACACTAATTCTTAGAGCAAGGAGACATGTGCAGGAAAAAGACACTCGAGAAAATTCCTCCATGGGTCAAGACATTAAGACGCAGAGGCAAAGTGCTACAAGGCTTGCGTATAAGACATGCTTCAAAGGTTCAGTTGAGAGCAACATGGAGCCGACATTAGGCCAAAGACACAGAGATGCAAATGCGATTAATAAGACACAATGAAAACCCCCTTCAATGTGATTTTAACGAGCCCAGAGAAGGTAAGCTTAGTGGTTTTTCATTTTTAGGGAGTCTAAAAAAACATAAAAGAAGACTCCGCTGGGGTACCTTTTTCGAAGGTAGTCTAGTTGGTTCTAAAAAGGGATAAAATAGCACCGAAAATACATCTATTCAAAGACATTTTAACGAGTGTGACAAAGACAAGATCACTCGACAATCTTTTCAATTTTAAGGAGTCTGAAAAGAGCTTAACTATGGACTCATAGCCTTTTTCTAGATTTAGTCTCCTTAGCCCGAAAAAAGTATAAAATCTACTTAGGAGAACTATCCCAGAGAGACGAATCTCCCGAGGTGTATATTTTTCCTCCTTAATCTACAGGCCGGAAAAAGGGGTAAACTCTTGCCAGTAGATGTTTTTCTGAACCAATTAACGAGTGTGAAAGAACATGTCACTTGACGATCCTTTCAATTTTAAGGAGTCCGAAAATAACTTAACTATGGACTCCGTAGGGGATGTTCTTCTGGACCAGTTTAACGAGTGTGAAGGAATAAGGTCACTCGACAATCTTTTCAATTTTAGGGAGTCTGAAAAGAGCTTAACTATGGACTCCATGGGGGTTCCTTTTTCGTAAATTTAGTCCCTCAGGCCCGAAAAAGGGTTAAACTTATACCTGAGAATACTCTTCTAGCAAACTGAATTTACTAGAGTATACCTTTGTTTGTACAATTGACCATCCAGACCGAAAAAGGGGTAAACTACCGTTGGACAGACGTGCCTTCAAGTTTTAGTTTGGCGAGCGTGAAGGGAAACAAGATCGCTTGACAATATTTTCATGTTTAGAAAGTCTGAAAAGGGCTTAAAGAAGACTCAGTTTTTGGGAGTCCCGAGGGTGAGGCCAAGAGCGATGACACATCAAACTTATGAGGCTCTATCTCGTAATTAGGAAAGGACTAACAAGGACTCCCGAGCCTAAAGTCATTAACAACGACATTGACGCCAAAATGTAGTGAGGATATAACTAGGGCATCCATGTAGAGGTAGGCTCTACCACTAAATTACGACACTTCTAAAGCAACAATGATGGTTCTGTGACACAATTCAGTGGGATCAATCCTATGGAAAAGTGGAACAGACAACGAGATGCAAAAAGTGGAGGTGGAATCCTAACTTAAATGCAAAAAGTTGAAAAAATGAATTTTACCAAAAGAATTTTTAAAAGTGACCCATCTCCTAAAAAGTTTTCCAAACCAAAAGTGAAGTGTACCGTAACATCCAGTGAGAAACTTAAGAACCACAGTGAAGTGTACCGTAAATAGAAGTTGACAGTTCATTTTCACCATTGCAAATTGAGAATTAACCAAAAAGATAAAAATACCCCTTTGCTAAAAGAGTTGATTCCGGGAGCTTCAGAGGACGAAACGAACTTCTGCTCAAACCAAATAAGTACAAATTCATCCCTCTTGCATTTCCATACTTTCTTTTTGCATTTCTTTTAGTTTTTTGGGGGGCACGCTCTCTTAAAAAAGGGCAGCCCTACGTGTACACGAGCTGTCTGAAAACAACGCACGTATGCCCGTAGGCAGAAAAAAATCTACCCGCATGCATAAGCGACTGTGTCCAAGACAACCCGCGTACACCCTCAATAACATGGAAAAATGAAAAAGCAAGAGCTAACTTTCTCCATGAACTTGTCATTTGACAGGATGTATGTCCACTGAAGAGAGAGGGAGCACAAAGACATTGATATTTTGGTCAAAGAGGACCTTGATGTTGTCGCCACATTGAAACAATGCGGGTTATGGAAGTTCTTACGGTGTCCACTCATGAGGGCACAACCCAGGATACTGAATGCCTTGGTGGATTATTGACATCCTCACATTGAGGCGTTTATTCTCGAGGGGCAGTCGTTGACTCCAACGACTGAGGATATATACTTTCTGACTGGCCTCTCGAGGAGAGGGGAACCAATCAACTTGCGTGCATTTCCCCCTCAACCCCACAACATCGTCGAGCTGATCAAAATATATTGTGAGGCCGACACTGAGAAAGTAGGTTCTCAGGTGTCAATCCACAAGATTACCAACCTATCACTGAAGGTGATAGTTTTACTTATTGGACGGATCACTGGTTTCGCGACCTTACATCAGACCTCCCCGACACATATGCATTGTTTGACTAGAGCACGACCATGCTTGACTGCATGAAGAGATAACTCACTAAGTGTCATGGGCAGAGTAACAAAAACTTAGGATTTGGTACCATTTTATGTTCATTCTTCTTTGAGAGGGTACCCAGTCTTAGTCCACGAGAGACAGTGCGAGGGCATGTGGCCTCACTCCCAACAGTGTGTAGATGGGCAACATTGATGTCACGATAGGGGGGAGGAAGGACCATAGAGGCCTTTGATGATGTATTTTTCGACTGGTGGGCATGACAGATTTCGACGATAAAGGACAACCCCTACATCGAGATCAACTTTTTCAGGGATCCGAACATGCCCATACCTCCTAGGGATGAGCGAGGAGAGATAGGTAAGTTTGTTTTTAAAGTTATTTAATTTTTAGTTTCTTTTTAATATATATCATTTTTTATGTGAATCAGAGTATTTGACAACTATGTATTTGTTATGTATAGATGTGGGACCAATGCATCCATCAGACTTCTCGAGGACCAAGCAACGTCCTTGACCTTAGGCAGTACTAGCCGTAGCCGCTAGACTTGCAGCAACAATAGGGGGACCTCCAGCTGGGGAGGCTGAGAGAGTTTTGAGACGGGTGGAGTGGAACCTCACCGTGCTCACTCATTCAGTTCCCATGGCTAAGATCAAGGATCTCTTGCTATCGATGCAACCTCACGTAGTTGGGGTGCCACGGACCTAGGTCCAACTATTCCAACATTTGGCGAACGTCGTTGTTCATTATGGAAGGGCCAACAGGCCCCACGCTTAGCTAGGATGGACCACTTACGTGCCGAGGGCATTCTTTGTATATTTTTGAGGGCATAAGCCCCGTGACGTATACCGGACATGTATTTTTGAGGCGCTTGTGCCCACCGATGTACTCTAACTCTTTTGATATATATATATATATATATATATATATGTATGTATTTTCATCTTTTATGTCTTATGGATCACATTTTCACAAATGTATGTACATGTGTATGTGTGTGTTTCTTTTTATGTGTGTGCAATATGCCAATATAATACTTGATTAGTTAGAGTATCTGTCATTTGATTTAATCTCCTAGGAACAGGGACATATGTAATGTAATCAAAACATTGTTCTAAGAGACTTACCCTAAGGAATCGTCGGTATAGAGTAGGATAAAAAATGTGGTAAACCCCATTTAACTGGGACACAACCAGCTGAGCATCTAAGTAGACCCGGAGGTGAGAGATACCATGCGAGAAAGCATCATGAAACAACTCTATTACTGCGCTGTACTCGACGACATTGTTTATGGCGTCACCTAAAAAGATACTTCCAGAATATAACAATTGGTCTTGAGGCATGAAAATCACCCAAGCTGCGGAAGCAAGCCTCCAAGTGTGTCGGCTAGTGCCGTCCGCGAACCCAACGAACACCTCTGATTCACTTGACATCTTCCATAGTGAAAAATATGACATAAATAATGACATGTCCATAAAACAAAAAGACAAAAACTAACTGTATAAGAACTATACATATGTACAAGAAGTCACCCAACGCGACCAACCTACGAGTAATACTTCTCGAGGAAGAGCCCATTTCTAGGCTCCGCCAAAGCATTTCCCTCACAGCCAACCAGACAATAAGCGCCCTTCTTTAAGACCTCCTCCACTATGAAAGGTCCGAACCACATGGGTTTGAACTTGCCTGCCCCCAGGGGATCCTTATCTTGGTCATAGACTAGGTCAAGGTCGCCTTCAGAGAAAATCTGAGGATGAACAGACCAATCATATTAACACTTGATTCATTTCTTGTGAGCCTCATTATCCAAGGCTGCATCACAACGTTGCTCATTGAGTTGCTCAAGATATAATAAGCGTTCCTCAAGCAATGAAGTGTTTTGAAACAAATCTACTACCAACTTTAGAGATGGGATCTAGCACTCTATAGGCAAGACTGCTTCCATCCCGTAAACGAGTTGAAAAGGTGAGAAATTGGTGGTAGTCTTTACAGATCTTTGGTAGGCCCACAATGCTGAGTACAACATCAAATTCCAATTTGACTTGGCATAATTGATCATTCGCTGCATAACAGTCTTGAGGGATTTATTCACAGCTTCCATGTGACCATTCGCTTGTGGGTAGTAGGGTGATGAATGCTCTTGCCTCAACCCAAGATTTGATGTTAACTCAGACATCATTTTGTTATGAAAGTGACTGCCATGGTCCATGACAATCTCTCTCGAGATGCCGAACCTTGCTACTATCTAGTTAAAAATAAAGAGACCTGCTGTTTCGCCATCATTATTGAACGTTGGCATAGCTTCGGCCCACTTTGTGAAGTAGTCTACTGCTACGATGATATAATGGTGCCCCCTGGCTGAAGGGGGGTGGAATGTAGTAAAATCAATCCCCCACTTAGTGAAGGGACCAACTGTAATGATGAGAAACATGGGAACGGGGTGTGCCCTCATCTTCCGAGAGAAGATATGACACGGGTGGCACTTCTTGACAGATTCAATGCAATCTTTGATTAACGTCGGCCAAAAGTAACTAGCTCGTAGAATCTTTTGGGCTGTTGCCAACCCAGACAAATGACCACCACATGCTCTAGTGTGGTAGTCGTTAAGAACGAGTTTCGCTTCTTCATGAGTGAGGCACCGATGAAGGATGTAATCTACACCTAGACGATACAAAGTGTCATCGAGTATGAGATAATTTTTTGCTTAATGGCGTATACGTCGACGCTCACCATGAGAAGTAGAGGCCGAGCACTTTAAAGTCTGGATATAGACTAGTATATGTCCATACCAGGGGTCTGAAGATGAAATCAGAAAAGGATCTCCTTTAATCGACGATTCTTCCAGCGTAACATCACCTGATTCGACCGAAAGTTCTAAGATAAGTTCTGCAAAGACCAACGACTTTTTGGATTTCGCGGAAACAAAATCCACATCAAATTCCTGGAGGATAAAAATCCATCTACTGATCTTTCCACCGATTACATGTCGTGTCAACACGTATTGGAATGGATTCACAACGAAAATGACGCTGGTCTTGTGAAGCAGGATATAATGACGGAACCACTAGACAACATGCACTGCTGCCAACACAAGCTTCTCAACATGGGAGTAGTTGAGTTCTGGTCCAACCAGGTCTGGACTCAGCTAATAAATCACATGCTCTTCGAGTAGATCGTCCTCTTGAACCAAGACCATACCGATGGTAGACTATGTAGCAACCAAGTACAATAAGAAATCTTTGTTATAATTGGGAGGTCGAAGCAGAGGGGAAGACGTGAGGGCACATTTCAACGCTTCAAAAGAGCGCTGAATGGATTCATCCCAATAGAAAGGAACATCCTTTTTCAGTAAACGCATCAACCCTTTAGTGATCTCAACATAGTTTGCGATAAAACACTGAAGAAAGTTGGCTTTTCCCTATAAACTCTGAAGCTGAGGGACTGTGCATGGGGGAGGCAATTGAACTATCGCCTCAACCTTAAGAGGATCGACCATGATCCCTGTTGTCGAAACTATGAAACCTAAACAACAACTTGACATCATGTAAAAACTGCATTTGTTAGGATTCAAGCGAATCTGATAGTAGTGACATCGCACAAAGATAAGTCAGAGGTGTGTGGGATGATCAGTTCTCTTACGAGATCGTGATGCTAAATCATTGAGATAAGCCTCGACTATATGTTTGAGATCGTGGAAATCAAAAGACATGGCTCATTGAAAAGTGGCTCCAACATTCTTCAGGACAAAAGGCATTTTACGATAAGCAAATGTGCCCCACAGATAGATAAAATCTGTTTTATGCTGGTCCTCGGGTTTGATCTGTATCTGGTTGTATCTCAAGAAACCATCCATGAATGAAAATACCTCACAACCCGCACATTCATCGACGATATGATCAATGAATGGGGTGGGGAAATTCTCCTTTGGACAGGCCTTACTCAAATCACAGAAGTCCATACACACGTGAATTGTTCCCTACTTTTTGTTGACCGAAACGTGATTTGACACCCATTGAGTCAACTGTACGGGGTAGATGAAACTAGCTTTGAGCAGTTTCTCTACTTCAGCCTTAATAGCTGTCACTTTCTGAGGATTAACCAGACGAAGCTTTTGTCAGACCGACTTGGCATCAAGATAAGTCGTTATTTCATGTTTGACGATTCTTGGATCGATGCCTGACATTTCCTTGTAAGCCCAGGCAAAAACGTCGTTGAATTCCTTAAATAAATCTGTGTAGTTTCGAATCTCCTCGGGGGAGCAGTCTGCTCAGACAAAGACATTCTCCATGATGCCAAGGGTTTTGGAGATGTCAATAGGTATCGTTTTAGCGATGGTTTCCATATTAATCTCAGCATAAACTTCGCGTGTAGCCAGAGGATTAATAGGACAAGACTTATCTCTAGTCATAGTTAACATGAATTCACCTGCCTCTATTCTTCCTAACTCCGAGAGAAAATAAGATCTGTGATGGAGATCATCCCAGGGTATCTCCGGACTAGTCAATGCCTCTATAATCGCCTCATCAGAGGGAAAGACCAAGTCTAAGGAATCGGTAGTGGCGAGGGAACCTTAAGCCCAAATAGGCTCTAAAATTGGATCTAACTTCTGTGCTGGAGTTGGATCGGGGTTGACGTGAAGAAATTGAGCATAAGAATAGTAAGACAAGAAGATTGGCGGAAAAGGCCTCAAGCCATAATTCTCAACATTGTATTCATCTTAATGATACAAATATATAATACAATAATGAAATCACCTCAATTGTTCTCACATCAAAAAATCATCAGGAGATAAGGTAGGAGGAGACAATATAGGAATCTAGAAACATACTTGGGATAACAACTATATCCTAGTATGTAAAATATACAAAGGTGGAATACTAAGACTTAATGATTGTATATGAGAAAGAGGCTAACATTCCCCCCCCTCAATCATAAGTCTGAGCAATAATACCAACAAAGCAGGTGCATAAACTGGTATCTCGCAAAGTCTTCATGTTGAAACTCCTGCACTAAGCCACAATGAAGAACTGCCTGAAAAACCGCCAAATATGGATGCTGAGAAATCTGGAAAATCTCACTATGTAATCATGTGAGCCAAAATGCCAACAATTTGTTCACTGATGTGAAATCCAATATGATGAGAGAAAACAATGAGAAGTGAATCAAATTCTTGTCTGACACATCCCTGAAAATGCCTGACAACTCAATCAAATGGCAAGCTGCAATGCAGAAGGATCCTCTTGTCCTCTGCTAGGTCAAATGACCATCTATGTGAACCAAATGTCCACAACATTGCTCTCAAAATAAAAATTTGACATCCAAATTATGTATGATTCAACTTAAACTTATTGAACCATAATTATGCTAGAGTCTGTCATCTACAGACTATAGTTGCCCATTTGGAAAATTTCATGCCCATCTGGCATACTTGATGTTTGTTGTTGTCGAAACTTTCTGTTTGACAACCATCTTCAATTCCATCATCAATTCCCCCCTTTTTCAACTAAAAGGAGAGACCACAAGTGGTTTCATGAACCATCGTCACTGGAATTTTGAACTCCCCCCCTTAAGGTGCATGAGAGTTTCATCATTGTACTCCCTCCTTCTATGCTCAAGAGAGTACCATACTTGTTCCATTTGAGTACAACACAAAGTGGGCATGCAAAGAAAACCACATGTTATCTC
>JASDQU011403953.1:20922-33199 GCA_032191745.1 Picea mariana
ATCACATGCTAGTTCTGTTTTCCTTGTGCGCGTAGACTGCTTCCCTATGCGCACAAGCGAATCCAGCCTCTTGTGCACACAAAGTATTTCCCCATGCGCATAATGATTCTAACTTCGCCTCAAAGACTCACGAGCATGATCAAAAGGTTAACTTAACATGAATAACTAACAAGAACTGTCATACTCATGCATGGCTATAAATACTGAATATCAACACCACACTTACATGTGCTAGAAGCATTATACAAAATAAAAACAATTACTTATATGCAACAACATACAACAATTAAACCCATACTAAACATAGATAATTAAGCACACAATAAATAACACAAGCACATAAAGACACTTATCTTTTATGAAGAGTCACCAATTGTGCATAGAATTGAGATGTTCTTCCTAGCCATATACTCTGTTGCTCATATACTTTCATCAACAAGTCACCCCCAAGTTGGGGCTTAACTCCACCAGGGAAAAAGGGTTCCTAATGCCAAGCTAAGGTATGATAATCAACATAATTGTTCAGTCCAAGGTACCTGCTGTTGCAACTAGTCTACTGTCTCTCATTCCCCACATGCCTGTTACACCCAAGGAAATGTGCCCCTTCTCTGCTCAAAGTCCCTCGACTGTCCCACTTCCCTTTTAGGGTTCTAGCAACAGGCTAGATAGAAAGTCTCAGATCCCTGCAACTAATTCCCAACACACTAGGGAACAATTCCCAACAAAACTCTCACCTGAAGAGAATGTTCATGGGACCGACAACCCGCCTCTTCGACAACAAATCTCTCACCTAGAGAGAATTCTCACAGGCTTGACAACCCACCTCTTAATGAATATAAAATTTTGAAATTCCTCTTTTCATATAATAAATATTAAAAATTCAAATTGAAATCTTAATGAATATAATAATTTGAAATTCAAATTATGATTAAAATGCTAAAGATAAAAAAATTCAAATTCAAATCTTAATGAATATAAAATCTTGAAATTTAAATTATTAGCGATGTGTATGAATAATATTAAACTTCTTTAAATTCAAATCTTAATGAATATAAAATCTTGAAATTTAAATTATTAGCGATGTGTATGAATAATATTAAACTTCTTTAATCTAATTAAATATATATTATACAAAATGCCAAGATCTAATTTTCAGCTCCAATATCTATAAAGTCTCTAAATATAAATTGTCAATCATATGCTATGAATCATTTTTATTAGTGTTGGGATGATATTAAACTTTTTTATTCTAATTAAATGTATATTATACAAAATGCTAAGATCTAATTTTCAACTCCAATATCTATAAAGTCTGGACATGTAAATTATCAATCATATGAATCATTTTTATTAGTGTTTGGATGATATTAAACTTCTTTATTCTAGTTAAATATATATTGTACAAAATGCCAAGGTCTAATTTTCAATTCCAATATCTATAAAGTCTCCAAATGTAAATTATTAATCATATGAATCGTTTTTACTATTTCCTTAAGAATTAAATGCATATATAGCTATGACTAAATACATTTTTATCATTTCTCTCGGAATTAAATGCATATAATTATGACTAAATATATAAGTTAAAATGTCAAAATTTAAAATTCAAACCTCAATAATATGTGGTTATCAATATCTACTCTGTCATGCAACATTGAACAATGTTACATATGTGATTGTTAATATCTACTCTGCCATGTAACAGAACGATGTTACATATGTGGTTGTTAATATCTTGATGATATAGTTTCGAATTATTTTCAAATCCAATAATCAACAAACCATCCATCACAATAATCAATATTATTTAACAAACTTAAATATTTTTCAAATTTAACAATAGAAAAACCACCCACCACAACATTCAATATTACATAACAAGATAAATAATTTTCAAAACAACATTCAATATTACATAACAAAATAAATAATTTTCAAAATATATAAAGGTATTCAAAATTATTCAGTCCACACCAATTAAATGTACATATCACACGATGAGATAGTGTTTGGTCAGAGATTGGATTTGTGAGTAAAACAGTTCCTATATTCAAATCATCGAAACAGATTCTAATTGTGTCTTGTCCAGGGCCACAACTGCTCAGATTCTTCAGAATCCTTTTATTACATGGTTTCCAGTGCATGAACAGCCCAAACGGTGCTAAAAAAACCATTTACACGCCTACTTCTCGAAGTTGGCTAATTATGCTAAACCCCAGTCCACAGCCCAACCGACCGATTGATGCAAAAAGCAACGAACGACAGGACGCTATATAAGACAAGGAGTAAATGTATTATCATCATCCTGGCAAATGACGAAGAGGTTGGGTAGATGCTTCTGTGGGCGATGGGAAGCTGGTTTGAGTAGGGCATTTATTATGCATCATGTGCCGAAGCAAACCCAAAATGGTGGCAGAGCCAATTCCCTTAAAATCTTCGAGAAAACCCCATCACTCAGACGAGGTGCTTGTGAGCAGGAGCACGGACCCCAGAAGCTCCACCCAACTCTCAAAAGAATCCGGAACCTCTACGAGCAGTGCCCAATCTCTGGCAGGCCTGAGAGAAATGCTTCCAGACAATCCCAACGTCTATTCATTCCCTGAAATCAAGAGGGCAACCAGGAATTTCCGCTCTGAAAAGCTCGGGAATTCATCTGTCTGGAAATGCACGCTGAGAGGTAAATCCGTTGTCGTTACAGAAAGGAGCCGAACAGATTCGATTGATTTTAGGGCAAGATTGAGAGAAATCTGTAATCTTCACCATAGGAGTATTATTAATCTTCTGGGTGGGTGTGGAGAGGAGCGGCATCTCTATCTTGTGTATGAGTATGTGGAGGGTGCGAGTCTGAGGGAATGCCTGAGGGGTAGCAGAGTGCCTGGATATACTGTGCTATCTTCATGGCTTTCCAGGATGCAGATTGCCCTTGATGTGGCTGAAGGGCTTGAATATCTTCATCATTATACAGGTTTGCGTTATGTTCACAAATACATGAAATCCAGCAGTGTAATCGTTGTGGAGCCTGGTTTCAGGGCCATGATTGCCCATTTTGGTACCTATGAGTTAAGCGGTGAATCTGCTGTTAGGGCATCTTCGAGTACAGAGATTACAGAGGAGGGTTCTGGGGACACTAGTGGGGATTACAGGCGTTCGTCCAGTAAGAGAATTGTTGGTACACAGGGTTACATGGCTCCAGAATATTCTGCACATGGTGTGATTTCTCAGAAGACTGATGTGTTTGCTTTTGGGGTACTCTTGTTGGAGCTTTTATCTGGGCAGGATCCTGTGAAATTACATTATGATGCAGCGAAGAATGAGTACACGAGGGTATCGCTAATCGAGGCTTTGTCTTCGATTGCTTCTGGGCCTGACTGTTTGGGCAGACTGAGATCATGGATCGATCCTCGTCTCAAGGATTCTTACCCTGTTGATGGTGCTGAGAGAGTTTCACGACTTGCAGCGATGTGTTTGGATGCAAATCCTAGCAGTAGACCTGATATGAGGCATGTAGCTGGCGAGCTATCTAAAATTTTTCTGATATCCCAGAATTGGTCGGAAAAAATGAGTGCAAATAAAGCCATCCTTACTAGCACATTTGAGGCCAGATAGTGCAGCAAACAAAATTTTCTTCATATTCTGGGGATTCCATATCTCTGATTTGTGCAAGCTTCATTCATCTTCATTTTTATTTATAAGATGAACAGCCACATTAGCTCTCTCCAATGGAACAAATCTCAACACAGTCCCCGCCTGCTATGTCATTTCAGATTGGTTCCTTCACAGTCCCAGCCTGCTCTGTCATTTCAGATTGGTTCCTTCCATGTGGCAGGAAGTGCCATTCTGGCTTATGCATGTCGACTTCTCATGCAGTCATTACAGTTGTATTATTACCTTCACTAGATGCAAATTGAAAAGCTAAAAGTGTGTTTTTTTTACCACCAATGGATAAAGGTTTTTAGTTTTATTTATTTTTTAATATCACGAGTGGATTATGATAGTTATCTGTAATATGGTGGCCCACCTTGAAGATAACCTCGTTGAGACTTTGTTGTTCCTGTAGAATTCATTGAGACTTACTTTTACTGGTTGAGTATTAATGTTTATATAAAAAAATTGTGAACTCTTCACTTTAGTTGTTTGGTATTTTTGAGTTTTTTGTGTTGTTGTAATAACTTTTATTATATTTCTTCTAGAATAAGGAATTAAAATTAAAATGATTAATTTACATTAAACACCATCAACAAAATATACAAACAACAAAATATAAAAAAATATAAAAGTTTATAAAAAAACTTCAAAAATAAAATTACATATACATTATTTAATTAATTTAAAATAAAACATAAGATAAATTGTTTAACATATCCTTATATTTAAAGAAGAAACTTGACTACTAAGTGTTTTATATGTAGAGTCACTAATAATACAAAGAACTAATAGGAGTAAACAATACGTTAATTGATTTTTTTTCAAGATTTGGAGATAGTATTCCTAAGTTATGGGAAAGTCAAATCACACCTAACACCTAGAGATTGTAGACTAGTTTTTTCAAGATTTTGAGATCAATTTTCACAAGATAGTATTCATATGTTATTGGGAAAGTCAAATGACACCCAACACCTTTGTAGATATTTTTTATTGAAAAATATTTATACAATATATTTAACATTAGTTTATTGATATTATTGAACCATAATTAATTAGAGAAAGCTATGAGGTGGCAAGTCCTTGTATACAATATCAAGTTTTTTTGTGACGAGTTTGATTGACATGTCAAATTGAAATCCTTGTTGAGTAGTTGCGACTAGTGCAAATTGCATGATGCTTCTAATTCCAAGCAAGAGAAGCTACTATGAATGGAGTGAGACACAATGAATGAGGAAGAACATTTTCTGTGTGCTCGAGGGCACTTCCATACTTCTCAAAATTAATGAAACAAGTATGTATTTTGATATATTGACATTTGTTGTTGGCTATTATTAGCTCATCGCTTGTACCAACTTAGATGGGGCTTCACTAAGTCTCGTGCATGGAAAGGATAAGCAATTCAAAATTCCATCTTTAATTACCAAGAGCGATAGTCGTAGTGCTTACCAATATTTTAATCATTGGGGAGATTTGCAATTAATTCCATTTGAAAACATTGCAATTAATATTTACAATGAGGAGGCAAGCAAGGGCGAGGGTTAAGGAGAAACTTCTAGGTGTGTATGCAAGGGGACTACGACATGATTGCCACACATTCCCTATCTATAACACAACAAACATATGTTTTTCGGGTATTTGACAGATGCCTGAGCAAAGACACCTCAAGAGCCACCACAATGGAGATCTGCAAGAAGCAATATTCAAAGATGTTCCCTTGAACTTGTGGTCACGACATAAACATCACCATGCGAACAAATGAATGACTAATAATGAACCTCCGCCATCTTAGTAAGAGTGTCTCAAAATGAACATCCATGATCTTCAAAATGAATAGTTGGCAACAAATGAACCTATTAGATGACATGCACTTAATTGTACCATCATTTAGCTCCACCCTTGTAAATTTGTCACTAGATGCATACCACATGAATTATTCATACGAAAAGCTCTTGATTGCAACTCAGAAGGCAATGCATGAGGTTTTTGGGGCAGATTGTGTTTCTCTCCATGCATATGAGAGTTACCTGAGCTACTCTATGCCATTTCATCAGCGTTTTGGGGGTGCTACATTGGAGACAGAGTAAGAACCAACAATAAAGAAAGCACCCCACATCTCTTCTAGACCCAAATCCTGTTGAATCATTTCTTTAATAAATATCATGTAACAACGCATCTACGTGTTACCTATAACAATTTTACACACACACAGACACACACACAAAGTAACTAGCCAGAAGCACATTAGAAAAAACAAAGACAAAGACCATATACCACAAGTAGGCCAAATCTAAAATCATTAAATCCATACATATGTGCCAACAAGTACACCAATAAAAAGGCATGCCATGGATCCATAAAAAACATACCACAACACCATCATATTCAAATAACCAACAATGCACAATTAAATACTCAAATGTAAAATACTTGAACCTGTAGCTTGTAGAAGTCCAAGGTTGAACAATCTACACTCCAACGTCCATAAAGTATAACATAAATAGATCCCATGAACCATCCTTCAACAACTCCCATAAGGCATAATATGAAAAGATCCCATGAACCAATTTTCAATAAATAGGGGGAAATAACACCAAGTGTCTATTTTCCACCCAACCAATGCAACCATCTTCACGTGTTTCCCCATGAGCAAGGATCAAGCTCAATGAGCTAATGGGAATCACAGTTCACAACAACTTTGATTAATCCAACCCAAAGGTGATAAAGAGAAAGTAATTTGGGCTTGTAACAATTCAAGTTAGGTGTGGTGGAGAGGCTCCTAGACTTGCAACACCTCCAAATACAATATGATTGTGTTGTGCAGGGGTCTTACTACCACCTTTAGCTGGTGATTGTGACCATAATAGAAATGGTACCTCGCTTCAAGCAAGGATCTTACTAGTAGCTTCAATTAGTGATCCCAACCACAAAACAATGGCATCTTGCTCTACAAGGATCTTACCACTACCTTCGACTGATGATCACTATCACAGAATAATGGCATCCTATCATTTGGGCCCAAATAAAAAGTACAAGGATTCAAGTATACCAATCTTAAGTACCTCTTGATGTTGCATGCACACTCCTAGCCCCTTAATCTGCACAGACCTGGTTGACACAAACACATATTCTATCCAATCCTTCATCCTCATACACAAGTGCATTAATCCTACTTAACTCCACAAATCATTTTCTCATGATCAAACCATCCCCAACAATGGGCATAACACTTCTTCTATAATTCATCTCAATGTAACATCTCCCCAAGACTGTCACTTGGCCTACCCCTTACTCATGCAAGGGAGAGGCTTGAGGGTGAAATTATGAGTGTCCAAAACAAGATAAAAGTGAAATACATATTTATGTTTTGGTAGCTGCGGAAGGTATTCCCTCCCAGACAACTTTTCTTAGAGAAGAAGAGGATTCCAAGAAGTCAAAGGAAGACCATTGAATAGTTGAAGAACACCCTAGAAAAGAATAAAGTAAAATAGAAGACCACAGAAGAGAAGTCGACCCACAGGAAATAATAATAAAGTGAAAATATAATTTCCAGGAAGAGAAGTCGACCCACATAAATAATAAGACACAGAATAAGAAGTCGACCCTAGACAGGTGCCCAGATTAGTATAAAAAAAATCTGGGTCAATTCATTTGCACAGTCAAAAACTTCTCCTTCTGCAGTGCACACTAGGCAGTTGCAGTTTCACTATTTCTGGTTTTTGGTTCTCTTGGAGAGTGCGCCCCACTTGGGGAAGGATATTCTTGGTGGATCTGGGTGGTTTCTCCTGTGCGCTACCCCTGGAGGAGTTGCGCTAAGGTTGTGGGGTGCTTCCCAGTTGCCTCATGCCAATTGTCATAGCAGTTACAGTTGCAGTTGTAGTTACTAGTTACCAGTGGCGCAACTCTGTGGTGCCAACTGTGTGGTGTCAGTTCTAGTGATGCTCCTATATTGGTGCAAGCTCTGTGGTGTGCTATCTTGGTACCAATTTAGTGTTATTGCTCAATTGTCAACCCTCGTTAGGGTTTGACAAGAAGAAGAGATAAGTATTTGGTTCTTCATTGTTGGTTTGCTCTTGTGATTAAATCATGTTCATGGTTGTATTGGAATATTCTCTCTAAGAAAAGTTGGCTAGGTTTTTCCCCGAGTTTGGGGTTTTCCCAGGATAAATCTGTGTCTTCTTGTGCTTGTTTATCTATTTCTTATATATTTCAGTATATGATTATTGAATGTTAAAAGAAAATAAAAATGCTATGGAAAATCTAATGTTAACTAAACCAATGAAAATCTAACATGGTATCAGAGCAGGTTTCCTTCAGAATAGTCTAATTGTTGGAAGGAAGATCGTGAGATTTTCCACATTACTGAGATTTGCTGCTGCACAATTTTCTTTATCAAGCTCGTTGCACACTTTTTATAAAGTCGATTGGGAAAAACTCCACCATTGATCAACTTGCCCTATTCTAGCGCACCTATTGTACTTCTCAAATTGAATTTCTGTCAAAATTATTTTTTTAGGGTTTTAAGCTTGTTGACATTTTCCTGGACATTGAACTTTTTGATTTAGATTTCTAACTTTTTTTTATTGATGTAATGTCTCAGATTAGAAGACAAAGTTGGATTGTGTACTTGTATATAAGATGAGGGTGTTTACAAAAGAGGACACTTGGAAAAATGACATTTATCCAAGCAGTGACTGTAGATCCAAAAGGGATCTTAGATCTAGTGCACTTAGAGGAAGCCCAAGAGTTGGAGGCAACAGTGACAATGTCTCCTACAATATAGAAGAACTCAAATGGGACAACAACAAATAGACTCCAGGTTTGCATATCATGTTTGATATTTTATACTGTTGTATCCTAAATAAATGTTGTAACCAGAATAATAGTCTTTAGAGTTCTATTACTGTTATTGCTATCAAATGTTTTAGTAACACTTGAATATTGTTGGTATGATGATCATTAATTAAAAGTTCATTGTTAAATATTAATGATGCAATTGTTTACAAGATAAATTGATCTCCTCTAGGAGATGTTCTTGGTTGTTGACCTTGTTCTAGGAAGATTATCTTGTAAATTCCATGGAGGTTACCATGGAGGTGTTGTTGTTATTGTTTCTTGTTCCGGGCAGGTTACCATGGAGGAATGATTGGTCACAACACTGTAAGAGTGTTGAAGAGTGTTTTTCTTATTTCTTATTATTTTGTTTTTTGTTTTGTCTCTTGTTCCAGGAAGATCACAAGTGATAGCTCTGAGAAGGAGATAATGTGACGATTGTTCCCGTTCTTTTTTTTATTATTGTTCTTAGAATATTATTCTTGTCTGTTGTTTTTTTTTTCTTGTTGTTGCTCTTGTTCTGGGAAGGTCACAGACGATAGCTCTAAGAGGGAGCTATAGTGACAGTTGCAGGAGGAAACATATAAAATGGTATCTAGCTGAGACATGGAGAAAACTATCTAGACATAGAGTTGTGTACATGACCGTACACATCCATGTAACGAAGGAGAAGAGGACGAAGTCAGAACCTTCTGGAAAGAACAAAACTTTTGTATCTCATATAGAGATTGATTGTAAGGAGAAGAAGGCTCTGAAGACGATGGTACAAATCCCTCTAGTTCAGTTGATCACTCTTTAGATCATTGGGAAGAGTCAGTAGATCCAGAAGGGCCTACCCAAAATCGTTGTAGTAACCATGAAGAGACCAACATGGTCCCGTGATACTTTGCAGGATGCAAAGAGGATACATATATATGGAATTGATGAGCCATATCAAGAAGAGGGGAATATGGATCCACCAGTGGTGAGGTAGGCATCCCCACAAAGTACCAACTCGAAAGGAGCTAGATTTTAGAGGGTGTCATCCCTCAGGATCCAGTAGGGAGGAGCAACCTCCCAAGGACAGTTCATAGGAGATAAAACTTCAGAGCATATGACTTCAAAGATTATATGTACTTAGAGGGAGTCAAGCTTTAGAGGGAGAATGCATTCTTAGAGTGAGCCTGATCTCAGAGAGAGTCAGTGGCATATTCCTCCTCAGATTGAGATGGGAGAGAGAGACGTCTTTCAGTACTGACAGACATATGCCATGAGTTGAGAAGGATAGATCGAAGATCTAGAGTCCTTAAGGAGACATGAGACCTCCTAGGAGGATTCCCTTGTTTTAGTGACATAGGAGGAAGCCAGTTAGAAGGACTGGGATATGGACTTTTCCTTGGTTCCGAGAACAAAAGGAAGTCAGTGGTGACTTCCAAGTTGATCTACAAGATCAACCATGCTGCAAATGGCAGCATAGAGAAGTACAAAGAGAGATTTGTGGCTAGAATGTTTTTCATAGAAAGAGGGAGAATATTATGATGATACTCTTCCTCCAGTAGCCAGTAGAAGTGTACATAGAGAATCCACAAGATACATACGAAGGAGTCTCATGCCTACAGTTTGAAGAATGCTTTGTATGGGCTTAAGCAGGCACCCATGGTAGGATATGCCAAACAATTATTTTGATGAGCTTGGGAATGGTTTCCCCTTTATATTGGATGACCTGTTTCTTACAGGGGATGAGAAGCTCACAGATGGGTGCAAGAGGAAACTCACTTTAGAGTTCGAAATGAAGGATCCGGATTTAATGGGATTGGAGGTGTGGTAGAGACTAGATGAGATTTTCCGTAGCTAGGGAAAATATACAGTTGAGATCTTGCAAAGATTTAGGAGGATGGATTGCAAGTCCATGACCACATCAATGGTGAAAAATTTGAAGCTCTTGAGTGATTCATCTTTAGATTTGGTGGATCCCACGATGTACATAAAATTGATCAGATCCTTGATGTACCTGGTTAACACTAGGACAGACATATGTTTTGTAGTGAACACCTTGAGTCAATACATGGTTGATCCTATACATGTAAATTGGATAGTAGAAAAACATGTGTTGAGGTACCTACATGATATAGTTGCATATGGTTTGTGATATTTCTTAGATGGATATGTGAAGCTGTAGAGTTATACATACTCTGACTGAGCAGGGAGTGTAGTGGACGAAAATCACATCATGATGTTTCTTCAGACATTAGTGGCACTCATTATAGTAGAGGAAGAGTATATAGCAGCCAATGTTGAGAGCCGTGAAGCAATGTGGCTTCATAAGCTTCTTGTAGGGTTATTTGATCTAGAGTTGGAGCCAACTTTGATATATTGTGATAATCAAAGTTGTGTGAAGCATATAGAGATAAAATGCCATTACATATGAGACATGATGCAGAGAGGAGTTGTGGAGCTCTGGTACATATCTATAGATGAGAAGATAGCGGGAATTCTCACTAAGCCTCTATCTAGAGTGAAGTATGAGTACTTCAGAGACAAGATTGGCATGACGCAAAATGTCCACCCTCATTGAGAGGGAGGTGTGTTGTTTCTCCTCCTGTCAGCTAAACCCTCTGGCCAAGGTTTCCCTCGATCAATCATATGAGGTGACTGAGGGGGTAATGCACTGCCAGACCCGATGAGAGAAGAAACATCACACACATAGTCGTGAGGACTATGGAAATATCTCTATGTTACTGGATGAGACTATGACTATGGCTGATGGCATGGTAATAGCTATGTGCTACTAGCTGATTGTTGCATAGTCATAGGGACTGCAGATTATGATTATGGCTGATGGCATGGTAGTAGTTGTGTTCTACTAGTTGACTACTACATAATCATAGAGACTATTAAACTGCATGGTGGTAGCTTTTGTAGCTACTAGTTGATTAGAGGATATGACTATGGTTGATGGCATGACAGTAGATGTGTCCTACTAGTTGATTGCTTCATAGTCATAGAGCTTGTGACTATGGTTTATGGCATAATAGTAGTTGTGTGCTACTAATTTATTGCTACATAGTCACAAAGATCATAACTATGGCTGATGGCATGGTAGTAGCTTAGTGCTACTAGTTGATTGTTGCATAGTTATGGTGACTATTGGATTGCAGATCATGACTATGGATGATGGAATGGTAGTAGCTTAGTGCTACTATTTGATTTCCACATAATCATGAGAGACTACTAGATAGAATGGTAGTAGCTTAGTGCTACTAGTTGATTGCTAAGTAGTCGTGACAACATGGTGGCAACTTTGTGCGACTAGTTGCTGGAGAGCATGGTAGTAGCTTAGTGTTACTAGTTGATTGCAACATAGCCATATAGACTATGGCAGAGGATGGAGCTACTGATGGCATGGTGGTATCCATGGGGCTACTAGATGATTGCAGAGTAGTCAATGTACTACTAGAAGAAAACATTGTGGAAGAATACCTCCCTACCTAAGAGGGAGTGTTGATGTTTTGGTAGCTACGAGAAGTATTCCCTCCTGAACAAATTTTCTTAGAGAAGAAGAATATTAAAAGAAGTCAAAGGAAGACCATTGAACAATTGAATAACACCCTGAAAAAGAATAAAGTAAAATAGAAGACCACATAAGAGAAGTAGGCGCACATGAAATAGTAATAAAGTGGAAATATCATTTCTAGGAAGAGAAGTCGACCCACAGAAATAATAAGACCCAGAATAAGAAGTCGGCCCCAAAAAGGAAACCAATTTAGTATAAATACAAATTTGGGTCAGTTCATTTGCATAGTCAAGCAGTTCTCCTTTTACA
>JASDQU011403954.1:0-15548 GCA_032191745.1 Picea mariana
GACTAGTAAATAGAAAGCGAAAGAAAACGAGAAAAAGGGGAATTATTCGCTAATTTGTAGATCGGGGAAGTCCAGATGTTGTTTGCAGGCGACAAAACAATGGAAACACAATGTTGAACCCACCTATCCAGGAAACCGTGATCCAAAAAGTTTGTTCAATATGAAATGGGGAAGTGGTCGGTCGTGATGGTGATATAAAAGTATCAGTGAAAATCTGAAGACGTGAATCCGCTAACTGCCACACCTAGAAATTTTTGAAAAATGACTAAGTAACTAGAGAGGGAAATCAGAGGGAAAAACGAAAGGGGATGGAAATTTTTGGAAGAAGGAATTGGTGTAAGAAGCCCCATTGATGGTCTTAACAATAACTATGAAGTGAATTAAACATGTGAACATGTTCTTCAATCAAGGAATAGATAAAGAGAGCCATGCTTATAGTTTCCATGATGTGCTTGTATAAGAGAAGCATCGAAAAGCCACAAGAAAATCAATTTTGGGATGTTTAAGTAAATTTATTGTACTTTCAACTTCACTGCAAGTATAACAATGACAAATTTTAATTTTAATGTCCTGTCATTGATATGATAGTTCCATTGGACTTCACATAGTATATATCATTTTATTTCAAATTATTATTGGAGATGAATTTTTCTAAGTTCATCGATCAAGGAAAAGTGCTAAAATGAACCAAATACTACATTTGCATCACATAGCTTATATTAAAAGGCAAATCATGTCCTGTATAATATTTAAGATCATAGGAAAACTTCCAAGATCTTGAATGTATTATTAATTTTCCA
Source organism: Picea mariana (assembly GCA_032191745.1). Classification (NCBI taxonomy): domain Eukaryota; kingdom Viridiplantae; phylum Streptophyta; class Pinopsida; order Pinales; family Pinaceae; genus Picea; species Picea mariana. The sequence continues at coordinate 801 of JASDQU011403954.1, forward strand.
AAATGAAGCATACAACCAAGAACCAAGTAAACACCAAATGTATTGAAAGTTGAGGCACAAGGCAACGCATTAACACAGAAGGTGCCAAGCGAGATCCCACAAGGTTCCATAGAGCAGTACGCATTGAACTTTGCATCAAACAACTTGATATATATAAAAAAACACATGTGGCATTGGTTTTCTCTTTCATCTGGTATATGTTCCCATGAGAAAATAATCGGGGCCATGGGATATGAACAAAAGTCTTCCAAACACAAGACAACACAAAACCAGCGGAGCTTCGCCATTGTACCCTAGCTATAACCAAACCTCAAAATGGGGAACAAGAAAGTTTTCGATTACTATTTTACCATTAAGAAATATCACTATGGAGATTTTCTTCTAATAGTTCCATGTTCTATCACTACCAGTTTTAACAATGCCAAATTTTCAATATTATTAGAAATGCCTGATGGTTTTTCCCAGAGGAGCAAGCTATTTCGACGGTTCAAAGGATGGGCCTGATTTATTTATAGTTGGATACTTTGCATGGGGTTTTTTCTCATGCTTCCCATTTCTGGACTGAACAATCTTATGCGCTTGTACATCACCAATAACTGCACCTGCTTGCATGAATTGCAATGCCCAAACTCCCCGATTTCTATAGCGAGTTCTGAATATCTCAAGCTCATGTTTCAATCCATGCCGAGTCCTTTTTTTTCAATTAGGGCATCGAGAAAATGTAGATACCATACCATAAATGTATAGTTGGAGACCAATTTTTTATTTTATTTGGGTACCCCAAAAAAATGCAGAAATCCTTCCATGGCTATATAGTTGGAAAACATTTTTCCAATTTGTGCACCCAAGAAGGTGCAGACTCCTCCAACAAAGCCACAACCAACCACCATTTTTTTTTTCTTTTGCACACCCCAACAAATATGCAAAATTCTTACTGGGAGATGCAAAAAAAAATCAAAATAACAACATCGATTGCATTTATAGGTAGATTCTCCTTGTTGTTTCAAGTGCACAAGAAGAGACAAAATCTATGGAAAGAAAATTTTACAGTTATAGATGTAAACTCCGAAGAACTTGAGTCTGACGAACATTCATCTCGGTGTTGAAGAAAAATTACAAACACACATGAGATTTTTTCGTTTCCTGCCAAAGATTGATATGAATTTATTTATTTAGCCGATATGCAATATTGCATTGTCCTCATTTAAGGTAAATTTTCTATGTATCTGAAAGTCACGCAACATGTAGACACTGTTTTCCTTTTTTTGTAGGTATGCTTCATATGACAATTATACTAACCCAGGAAGCACATCTTGTAACATAGGCTTTCTAATTGTACAATGTATGGTTGTGTTTCCCATAGTTCAGATGACAACATTGAGGCAATGTCTATATATGTAATGAAATTTTTTACTGCATCGTAGAAAATCAATTGTATCATCACTTATGAAAGAAGAAACAAAAGCAGGAGAGTTGCATTTGGCACATACAAGCTTGAAGGGGATCGAGTATGCATTCACTGCAACTAAAACACCCTCAACCTGGGAACGTGGGCATAGTAGTTAATATATTGAACAATATAATATACAACTGCACAACAAAAAAAGAAAGAAAAACTGCAGAAAATTGGTGAAGGCAATTTGTATGAGCAAAGTGAGGATGGAATTGTAGATGTATATGCACAATAGTTGTAGAGCTAGTTAGTTTCTTGAGATCCTGTACTATGTCTGTTCGCAATTCTATTACAAATGTTGCTTGGGTTGTGCAAAAGATCCTTTCTTTAACATCTATTTTATTTGTTATATTTTTGAAGAGCATAAGTGGAAATTTCCCTTCATGCAATTGTTGTTCCATTGAGGAAAACAAATTTGAACAGGTGTTGAACAATTGCAGCTGCAACATGAAACAATGCAATATTTGTGTAACATAACTGAGATACATGGACATGTGAAAGTAAAGGACAAAAATGGATATGGAGAATGGTACCATTTCCTTGGATATGGAGGTCACAGGTGTGTGGGGTCCAAGTGACGGCAGCAAGGACACGCGCCATCGGCAGTTGGTGCATCGGGAAATCGGTATTCCCGTGGACATGAGATCGGGGAAATCTCAGGTGAAAACCCCAATATAATCGGAGCCGTCCGTTTAGGAGGGACAGGTGTCAAACATCCAGGAAGGATCACGAATCAGGAAATCATGAATCCTGTGGACATGAATATCATGTCACCGTAAATGCCAAAACTCTGATGGGGTGATAGGACTGTGGTCACGCGGAGACAGGTCGCATGGACCAAAGAGCCTAGCCAGGAGGGGCTAAGGGAAAAGGACTCCTCGGGATAGTCAGGATCGAAACCCCAATAGAGAGACATAAGGCTGAGGTCTTATTGGGGTGGTCGTATGGACCATGGTATAACCAGGAGAGGCTAAGGACATCGGAGGAGCCGCGATAGGAAGTAAAGCCACGGTCGTGAAGAAACGGTCATATGGACCAGGAGCTGAGCCAGGAGGGCCAGCACATGTAGGGAAGGTGCTAATCGCGAATCAGGGATTCGAGAGGACAGTGACTCTCGACAGCGTGAACCCCGAAACCCCGAACCCCGATAGTGACTCGGGGATAACCACGGTTAAGTGCAGAGGCTGTGGGGAGTATTTGAAAGGACCTGTGGGCTGGGATTTTCACAGCAGGGATTCCAGCAAGGAATCTAAAGAGCCAATTTCGGCTCGAAGAAGAGAATTGAATGATCCTGGAAGCAGGTGAGTTGGAGGTGTATGGTCACACGAATTCCCCTTGCACCAAGTGGTATCAGAGCGGGATTTCATATGTATATTGCAGGTGAAGGAAGACATAGTTACTGAGGACTCTGTGGGGACTTGCTTGCCAGAGGTAGCAGTCCGTAGACAGTCAGAGGGAGACTGTAGAAGGAAGCTGAGCACTCAAGATTGCTGGGGTGACAGCAGTAGATCTGTCGAGGGGACAGATAGACATAGAAAAATGGCTACTAAAGGCCATAGGACGAAAAGCAAGGCAGAAAATCTTGCCGAATGGGATGAAGAAGAGACTAGAAATCTCTATGAATTAAAAGCAGACATAGAGAAGATGGAACTGCAGATGCGGCAGGATAGGAGGAGGAGACGACTGCGCGAATTGCCAATGGAGAAGGCAAAAACGAAATGGCCAGTCAAGAAGCTGATGGTCATAAGACAACGTAGGCTGTTGAAAATATGGCTGAGGTATGCTGAGAACCTCAGGGCCATAGAAGAAGACATGATTTGTTATTGTTGGCCAGAGATAGGACAAAGTCTTGATGGCGATGATGATGATGATGATGATGATGATGATGATGATGATGATTGGAATAAATTGGAATCAGCTGATGGTTTCAAATACTGCCGGTTGGGCAGAAAGGAAGAAATTCCAGTTTTCCAGGAGGGCAACGAGATGAGATCAGTTGAGGATCTCACAGACTGTCAGGAGGACAGTGGAGGAGTTTCATATTGCCAGGAGGGCAACATATTGGAATCATTTGGGGATCTCGAAGACTTCCAGAGGGGCAACGGAAGTGTCTCATATTGCCATGTGGGAAGAGACGAGAAGGCGGGACTAGTTGGAGGTCTCATGGACTCAGGGGGGAGTCAAATTCAGCAATGGGTGCTGATGCAGGTGGGATCGATGGATCTCAAAATCTGCCAGGAAGGTAGCGGAAGCATTCCACATTGCAGGGATGAGCGAATGAATCAGATTCAGCCAGAGGAGCTGACCGAGCGGATGAGCTCGCAAGAGGATCAACAGGTACAGCTGACAGCAACAGAAGATTTGAGGAGCCGTGTGAAGATTGGGGGAATGAACATATTCCTGCCATCTGCCCAGGAAGAGGCAGAAAATTCTGTTGCAGATGATGCGGATGCAGCAACAGAACAGTCGGCGAAGACTGTCAAGGATGAATTGGAGCAGACATTGGAGACTGCCCAAGAGGACGAAGAGAAAGAGCATTCTGAGGAATGACTAGATGATTTCAGCCAAGGAATTGAAAGGGAAAAAGCTGCAACATTTGAGCTGACAGCAAAGGAAACAGAAGAAGGAAATGAGCATTCTGAGGAATGGCTCGACATATTCAACATTTCAGCTGAAAAGACTGCGACATGGGAGGTTGCAGAAGAAGAAGAAGAAGACACAGACAACATATGTTTGACTGATCTGTGGGGTCAAATTGAAGCCCTGGAGGAAAGGGTAAAAGTGCAGAGCACACACATCCAACAGGTAAAGTTGGAAATGAATAAAGCTGGCATGGGAGATCATGATGATCTGCCCAATGGCCAAAATATTTTGCAGCTGAGGAGACTGCAACAGCAAAACCAGCGACTGGAACAACTGGATGAGGTGATCATGGAGATCAGCAGGCTGATGTTAGAATCAGCAGATACTGTCAGCAAGGAGAGGCTGAACAGGAAGAAGGAAGCAGCAGCAGCAGCAGCAGGATGGAGCAAATGGACAGCTCCACACATTTGTTTGGGATCCAGGGGGATTTCCAATAGATGATAGAGGAATCTCATGAGCAGGAGCTCATGAATTTTGCAGCTGTGGAGTATGATGCAGGAGCATCTCTCCATGCAACTAGCCAGCCATCCAACCACGTCAACGCGCATGCATTCCAGAATGAAAAGGAGGCGCAGCCTCATTCAAATATTTGAAATGAATGTAATTAAATGAGCTAGGATGTTGAGCCAGGAAGCCGTGCTTTTATGCAGGCATTAGATAGGATCAACCTTTAATGTAGATTGGCTGAGATCTAGATTCGATTCTAGACTAGACAACCCCATTCATTGTAATTAAATAGGGTAGGTGAATCCTGGAGGGAAGCGCTCGATTGAGACCCTCATTGTAAAAAGAGATTTTAGATCTCATTTTGAGTTAGTTGAGTTGTAGAGCCAGGGAGAGCTCGAGAACACCATTGTTAAATATACAAGCATTTGCCATTATTTAATACAAACAACAGTTTTCCTGCACATGTTCTGTCATTATATGCATGTCTGTGAGTGTTCATTATATGCTATATGCATGTGTTGTTATCATGCCATTGCAGGGAGTTTGTTTGATTTCAGGTTTGAGAGGTCTTTGAGGTTTCATGCCATGAGGGCGTGACAGAGTGTTGAGACTCTGAATACCAGTGCACAGGAGGATGCACTTTTGAATTCGTGAGGAGTCAGACAGAGATGTGCTGAGGCACAGACTGAAGTCAACAACTCAGGAAGAAGACCTTTGAGGTTGCTGAACACCTCAAGAGGCAAGGCTGTGTAGCTGACACACAGTTGCTAACAGAATCACTGCATATTCTGTGAGAATCTCTGCCAAGTGGGCATTGAGTGCGTGTACAGTGGTGCACAGAGAGAAAGAAATCTGCTATGAGTTCTTAAGGAAACACCAGAATCACTGAGGATCCTGAGGGGGCTATGCCAGGAGGGCATTGAGCAAATGCAAAAGGTGCATAGGAACCCAGAACTACTGAATGTTCTGTGGGAGAGGAGACTCTGCCAGGAGGGCATTGAGAAACGTGCAAGCAGGCACAGGAGAAAAGAGAACTCTTTGAGTTCTGCCATTGGAAGAAAGAGTCCACTGAGGGACCTTTGATGGGTTACTAAACACCCAGAAAGACTCAGCAAGGAGGGTGCTTGAGCAGGTAGCTAGGAAGGCGTCAATATTCTCTATCTGAGAGAGAAGAAGAGTAAAATCCCTAAGGGGTCTGAGTGATTATATAAGCTCAAGATGGATAGCACCAACAAGTGCATCTGAAGACTCTATAGGAGTACAAAAGTCGAGGAATCCTTCAAGGATTCGAAGGCAAAAGCTCAGAAGGGGCAGCGTTCTCATGCGCATGGCAAGGATCAAGGTTATAGAGCTCATGGAGGAAAGAAGCACAGGCCGCGACCTTCTGAATCTTTGATACCTTGGAAATTCTCCCAAGGTGGGAAGAAAACGTAGAAGCTCAGGAGGGAGCGATAGCAACCGTTAGATCGGCAGGAGAAAGCAGATCTGGACCATTGAACAGTTACGTCTAGGGAGCTCTGGAAGAAGCGCACAGGAGAAGAGGACTGACAGCCGTCGGATCTCATAAGAGAAATCCCGTCAGCTGTAGGATCGGGAAGAGTTGCACAGAGGTTAGCCTCAGGAAGAGGAGCACACAAGGAGAACAGGTCTGAGCCATCAGATCTGAGGAGAAACCTCGATAGCCGTTGGATCGGTAGAAGCTGCACGAGGGATAGCAGTCGGGATTTTGGCCATCGGGATTTGGCGTTCGACGTTTGGCAAGGTAAGAGTTTCATGCACGTCGAAATCGTGAATAGCGATTTCCCGAATCTGCAGGAGCCGTCGATCAGAACATGGACACGTGGCGCTAGATCCTGAGGAGTCGGAGAATTGGGGTTCGGCGTTCGGGGTTTTCAACAGCAAAGAAAACTTGCATCGTGGGTTCGCGATCCGTGAAATCCCGAAGTGACGTGGAGGTTGGGACCACATGTGTTAGTGGAATCCACGTGGTGTTGGATCGTGATTCGGGGATCGAGACTTGGTATGTCCTATGAAACGGTGCGGTGGAAATTGCGAACTCCCGATCGACGATTTCCCGAGGTCACAGGTGTGTGGGGTCCAAGTGACGGCAGCAAGGACATGCGCCATCGACAGTTGGCGCATCGGGAAATCGGTATTCCCGTGGACATGAGATCGGGGAAATCTCAGGTGAAAAACCCAATATAATCGGAGCCATCCATTTAGAAGGGACAGGTGTCAAACATCCAGGAAGGATCACGAATCGGGAAATCGCGAATCCTGTGGACATGAATATCATGTCACCGTAAATGCCAAAACTCCGATGGGGTGATAGGACTATGGTCATGCGGAGACAGGTCGCATGGACCAAAGAGCCTAGCCAGGAGGGGCTAAGGGAAAAGGACTTCTTGGGATAGTCACGATCAAAACCCCGATAGAGAGACATAAGGCTGAGGTCTTATTGGGGTGGTCGTATGGACCATGGTATAACCAGGAGAGGCTAAGGACATCGGAGGAGCCGCGATAGGAAGTAAAGCCATGGTCGTGAAGAAACGGTCATATGGACCAAGAGCTGAGCCAGGAGGGCCAGCACATGCAGGGAAGGTGCTAATCGCGAATCGGGGATTCGAGAGGACAGTGACTCTTGACAGCGTGAACCCCAAAACCCCAAACCCCGATAGTGACTCGGGGATAACCACGGTTAAGTGCAGAGGCCGTGGGGAGTATTTGAAAGGACCTGTGGGTTGGGATTTTCACAACAGGGATTCCAGCAAGGAATCTAAAGAGCCAATTTCGGCTCGAAGAAGGGAATTGAACGATCCTGGAAGCAGGTGAGTTGGAGGTGTATGGTCACACAAATTCCCCTTGCACCACCCAGGAACCCAAGATCGACAAAGTGGGTAACTATGGAATAAGGTAAAAGCATAACCATAAATGTGAACCCATGAGTCCGCCAACTCACGCACCTAAGAATTTTTGGAAAGATGACTAAGCAAAGAAACCAAAAAGAAAAAGTAGACAAGAAAAGTTAAGTATAGAAGAGGGGAAAAAATGGATAATAGAAAATGGAAAAAATAGAACAGGGAGGGCAATGTTTGGAAGCGGGAAGTCTCAAGAAAGGCCCATTGTTTCCAAATCATCATTTTCTAGTCCAATATTATATGCCTCCATCCGTTTTGTATTTTTGATTTACTAGCACAATTGGTATACCTTTTTGAAGATTGTACCACAGACCCCTCTRTTGTGGCATATACAAATTCATCTTCCTRTCCAACCAATCTATTTCTTTCAATGTAGCAATGCCGAACATATAGTGGACATGAAGGCAAGTTAGTATGCAGAAAGACATGTAAAATAAAGAAATACCATTCTATTCATTTCAATGTAACACCAAAGAGAATACAATTCACATGAGAATAATTTACTATGCAGAAAGATACATAGTATATACACACAATAAAAAAAGGTGCAAAGCAGTAGAACAAGTAGAACAAATACATAGACAATAAATGAAATACTAAACAATAGAATATGAAATAAGAGTACATGTATGCACCTCTGCAACTCCACTTCTACATTCTCGCCAAAGAGTCCATCGTCCTCTCCAGTCACTCTATTTGTTTAAATGTAGCAATGCAGGAAAAAAACAATGGACATGAATTAAGTTAATATGCAGGAAGACATGTAAAAAAAAATTAAATAGAGTTTGAATTTTCTCAATGTAGCGGCACATGAAATACAAAGGACATGACGATAAGTTATTATGTTGGAAGGTACACAATATCTACATACAATAAAATAGGTGAACACATATACAGACAATAAATGAAATACAAAACAATAGAATATGAAATAACAATACAAGCATGCACCTTTGTATCTCCTCATTCACTGCTGCAATTAATACTCCTTCGTTTTCTCCATCTATTCTATTTGTTTGAATATGGGAACGCACAAAATACAATGAACATGAATGGAAGCTAGTATGCAGCCGAGAACAAGTAATATGTACATACACTAAATGAGAATCAACGAATAGAATAAAATATAGTTAGAAACATGAACCTTTGCTTTTCTCCATCCATGGTTGTAAATATATAAAGTTCTTTCCTGCCCAAAATATATTACAAGCCAAAAAATATTAAGAAATTGCATGGCCATAGAAAAATGATTTTGGTTTTCTGTGGCAAAGTATCCAGATATGCTTCAGGACATGGAAATATAATTTTGCAGTATATTTGGTGTACATATGGGTAAATTCATGGAGGTGGGTAACACTTTCATGACAATCGAATCTCCAAAATTTCAAAAGATGCTTTTTTTGGCCGAAAGACAGTTTTTTTCGGCCGAACCTTTTAACGTCAAATCGAACGGTACACTGACGATTCCCTCGATTTTCGTGTAGAATTTTAGCCAGACATATTTTTTTCATCTGGTCACCTCTTTTCGGCCGAAAGATATTCCGATCGAAAATCTATTTCGTTCGAAATAATATTTGGTCCAAAATATATTTTTGGCTGAAAGATTTGTTCGAAAAAATGTTTATATATTTACCGCACATCATGACTGTTACTCTTTTTTGAGCTCTTGGCGAGTGGGTTCTTGACGAGTGTTAGTGAGTGGGTTCTGAGCTATTGGCACGAACGTGTGTTGGCATGGTCATGTTGGTGGGCGGTCCTGCAGGAGGACGAGTGGTCTTATAGGTGAACGGGTGGTCGAAGCTGCAGATAAGCCTAAAATTATGTTTTAAATTTAAATTTGAATTTATAATTTATAATTTTTATTGAATTAAAATTCCTATTGTCATTGTGACTTGGCTGTGGGCAGTGAGCCCTGTGGCCAAGCCGTGGGCATGCCCATGGCTTGGCCATTGGTCTTCCCCCCTGTGGCCAAGTCACAGTGACAATACAAAATCCTGTGCATTTAGTGATCGCCCCAGTTGTAGTGTATTTACATTTTTGGTGGATGTGTTGTGCGTTACCTCTGTTCCAAATTGTTGGTGGATAGATAACAATGAAATTGGGAACCTGAAAACTCTCATACATGAAATATAATTAGAATCTAGCCAATATAAATATGGATTAAATTGTTATTAGTAATATCCTTAAACCTGCACTTTTGTAATTGTGCTTATGTAACTGTTTTAAGGACGATGTGTAACTGCTATCTTCAGGATGCATAAAATTTATTTTCTAAAAAACACACCCAATGTTCAATTAGTATCATTAAATATTAAAGAGTACAAAGAGTTATATAAATAGAACCTAAAAACGTTGCAATCCATACTCCAGCTACCATATATAGATAAGGCACTATTTGCTACATATTGACCACAACTTCGTATTAATTAACCAATAACAAATTAAAGCTCAATAAAAATAATATGATCTTTCACCTTGTTCATTGTATGCACAAAATAGACATAGTTCAGATATGGAGGATCATATCTGAGAGTATTTCACTGTTGATCTCTTGGGAATTACCAGATTTTTATGCTACCAATCCTTGTGCCTTAGTTGTAGCTAGAATTGTCTTGATCTCATCTCCTCCGTCTTACATAGGATATCCCCAGATTTAGAATTGTGAGTTCCGTCATTAGAGATTATCTTTGATTGATCACGTGTTCATTTCCATATCAATGTCGACCTCTATATGAAGTTACTGTTTGTTTCCCTTAAGGCTGGAACCCAAAATGTTAAATTCCTCCAATTTAAAAATAGTTCACCCTTAAGATTGCTTATATAACCCAAGAGTCTATATGTCAATCTTATAATTATGGTATGGATTGATTGATCTCCTTGAAGTTCTTTTATTTGGACATGTAAGATGACTTAAATTGTCTTTACATTTACTTGTATATAATCTGCTTTAATCCTTTTAAATGGGATATGTATAGTAGAGTGAGTCATTACATATTATTGTTGTGATATGATCTCTTATAGTCTTATGTATGGATAGGACCATTGGTATGAGGTCTTATTAGTATTTAATTACACAATATATTTTTATATTTATGTTAGTTTTATATTTGTTAATTAGTATTAATTTCATGGTACCGTGTAACATTTATATTTATGTTAATTTTAGATTTGTTAATTATTATTTAGATTTTAGATTTTCTATGTGCGCATTTGTTCTGGTCTAGTTTAGATTTAAATACAATATTTTTTGATTGGTTATAGTTCTGGTCTATTGTGCAACCATATAATTTATTAAGTGGTTTAATTCAAATAAATTTATGCATAGAAATAGATTTCGATATCTTGGTTATATGCAAATATTATCCAATGAAAATCATCTTTCTCTTTTTAATAAATAATATTTCTTGCGAATATAATACAAATAAATTTGTTCTTCTATTTCTTTTTATTTAAATATAAATATTTTCAAACAAATAATACATCTAAGTTCAACTATTGCATTGCAAATTGCAATCTTAGATTAATTACATTGCTTTGAATCTATCATTCAAAATTACAATTTAAACAAATAAAACAAACACTAAGCGATTCTTGGTCAATTAGATTTATACATATAGAAAATCATTTGATAATTTGAGTGCCCAACAAATATACATATTGATTTGATAATTTGAGTGCCCAACAAATATACATATAACTGCTGCACTTTACTGTCTATCTTATAATTTATAATGAAATATTTGTGAAATATACATACAATGGAATATTTTTAAAACACACACACACACACACACACACACACACACACACACACACATAAATAAAATAAGAAGACAATTTAAAAATTACATGTTTATACGTTCAAATTATACACACAAACAATAAATTTATAAACAATATGGATTTACTTAAAAATGTGAATTTGATATAGACATTAATAAATAATTTATAAACAATATGGATTTAGTGAATTTGATATAGACATTTAATGATCAAATAATAAGTTTTTAAATTTGATATAGACATTTAACAATCAAATATTAGGAACAGAGCAAGCATTTAGGTGATTAGTTTGTGCCTGAGCAGTCGGCCAGGAGCTGAATCGACTGTCTTTCACTCCGATGTTAAAGATTTAGATTCAAATTCCCTACTTTTCTGTGCATAGATAATTTCTTATTAAAATTGGTTGTGACTTGGATGTGGGGGACAAGCCCTGTGGCCGAGCTGTTGAATATTTGTGAAATATACATACAATGGAATATTTTTAAAACATATATATTTAAATTTCTTTTTAATAAATTTAAAAATAAAATAGGAAGACAATTTAAAAATTACATGTTTATACGTTCAAATTATACAAAAACAATAAATTTATAAACAATATGGATTTACTTAAAAAAGTGAATTTGATATAGACATTAATAAATAATTTATAAACAATATGGATTTAGTGAATTTGATATAGACATTTAACAATCAAATATTAAGTTTTTAAATTTGATATAGACATTTAACAATCAAATATTAAGAATAGAGTAAGCATTTAGGTGATTAGTGTGTGCCCGAGCAGTCGACCATGAGCCGAATCGACTGTCTTTCACTCCGATGTTAAATATTTATATTCAAATGCCTTTCTTTTCTGTGCATAAATAATCTCTTATTAAAATTGGTCGTGACTTGGCCGTGGGGGGTCAGTCTTGTGGCCAAGCCGCGTGCATGCCCATGGATTGGCCACATGGCTGACCCCCCGCGTCCAAGTCACAGTCATTTCAAACGTTTTGTATTTTATAAAAAAATCATAAAAATTTCAAACTGTCCAACTTTTTATTTCTAATGTTTTGTATTTTATAAAAATTTTATATCTTCAGGAATTCAATTTATAAATCCATTTTTACATATGTAATATTAGAGTATCATAAGTTTTTTTTTCACACAGGAAAAAACAGAGACACTGTTATTCTATTAGAATCAAGTGTTATTTCAATTCTACAAAAAGGATCTATCTGATTAGAATGTCTAATATCTCCTCAAAATCTTGTTTTTGTTCTATACTTGAGCTAGTTCTATATAGATGCTATTGACAACTGTTAATTACTTTACATAACATATTCTTATGCATCAAACATTGAAAATGTAATCTTCCTTTGGAGACTTAGATGCACTATATAGCATCATTAGAAGATCATAAAACTTCCTGAGCTAACAACATATTCTTTGAAGAATTCCTTATAATAAAAACAACCCAGTGGGCTGACCAAAGATTTCTTGGAGAGTTTATCTGCTACTGAGTTGAATTCTCTATGGACATGTATGAATTTTATTTCTTCAAACCTCTTCTTTAAACTTTTAATTTTCTCTTTCCAACTGTGTAGATACATCAGATTCAAATTTGTGCTATCATTAATCCAATAAATTGTGACTTTGGAGTCCCCAACTGCCATCATTTTCCCTATGGATAGTTTCTGTGCAAAAAGAAGTAGTTCCCAAAGTCCCATGATTTCAACCTTCATGTTATTACCCTTTCCTCCTACAAAATAAGCTTTATAAACATGATGTTCACTTATTTTTATGTAGATTCCAACACCACAATTGTCATTCACAGCTGCACCATCAAATAAACCTATTGGTTTCTCATCAAAGAAAAATGGGTTTAGTATATAATCCACTTTTTCCTCTTCAGCTGTACCTTTATATTCTTTAATATCAAGTAGAATACTAGAGATAATTTTGGCATCCTCCCTTTTCCAATTTTCAAACAACATTTTATTCCTGTATTTCCATATTCTCTAGCTAACCAGAAAGAGGATAAATTCCAAACTTGGATATTTCATAAACCAGTGAAATAAGTTTCTTTTTAGAGTATTCTGCCTCCATGCATCTGAGAAATTTAGGGATTTTAAAATTTCTTTCCATATGTTTTGTGTGACTTCACATTGTATTAGCAAGTGATATGTTGTCTCTTCGTCTTGATGATATAAGGTGCAAACAACATGTCCAATTCCTCCCCTTTTCTTATAGTTTTCACCAGTGAGGATACTGTCTTTTAAGCTTAACCACATGAAGCAAACAATTTTTCTTGGAATATTAAGTTTCCATATTGGTTTATACCACCAATTAAAAACACCATTATGTGAAGAATTTGCAATGCACTGCTAAGCTAAATCTGCAGAAACTGATCCTACTGCCCTGTTCCATGACCACATAAGTTGATCATTTGATAGATTACGAGAAATTCCATTGCTTTTCAAAACTGCAATGTAATTATTCCATTCACTTGAAAGTTCTCCGGATAAGGTTAGTTGATTGGTGTTTAACCAATACTGAGAATTGACAAATGAATTTGGAACAATTGCTTGTGAAATGGAACATATATGTTTCTTATTTAGGAAGTGAATAAGAGATTCAAAAAGTTTATAAGAAGAGTTATCTCCAATGAAGGGATCCTTCCCAAGAATGACCTATTTATCGTTCCCTATTTTCCAGGCTAACCACTGCTTAATGATATGGAATGAGCTCATGGATTTTTTCCAGAAATTTGAGGCAATTGGGTACTTGAAGTGACCTTTTCTTATCCAAGATATCAAGTCAAATCCTTTTAAATATTTTCCTTTAAGAATTTGACTCCAAAGACTATTTCCAAAAATATCCCTCCAACAAGATTTAGCAGGTAAAGACTTGGAAAAAAATTAAATATTCCTTATTCCCCATCCTCCTAATTCTTTGGGAGACACAATGGTTTTCCACTTGGATAAATGATATCCTGTTGTTTTATTTTCTCCTCTCCATATAAATTTTTCCATAAGTTGTTGGATTTTTTGAATGTCAGAAGTGGGAACCTTCGCTAAACTGAACCAATACACATGAATACTTTGGAGAAAAAATCTCACTAACACCAGTCTACCATCGAGAGAGAGCCACCATGAGGTCCAATTATTTATCCTTTTGTCAACTTTCTCAATCAACCAATTCCAGTCCCTTATTTTGTAACCATTAGGTTTTAAAAAAAAAACTAAATATTTCATTCCTTCTTCCAGGTTAATAACTAGAATGTTGTAAGCTGAAAATAGACTTTCTTTAAGGCTGGAGTCGATGTTTTGAGCTAAAAAAACTGATTTGTGACAATTAACCTCCATACCCATTGATGTACAAAACAATGTTAGAATTGATTTAAATAACAACCAGTCTTTATAATCCCTGCTTCCCAGGATTAAGACATCATCTACAAAAAGTAGATGTGTCACAAAGTTGGAGGAGGCAACTTTGAGTCCATGAAAAGAACCTTTTACA
>JASDQU011403954.1:28949-42944 GCA_032191745.1 Picea mariana
ATGGGTAGTGGAGTTATGAATCACCCTATTATAATTGTGTCTAACATAAAGAACATTTCTATTAATTTTGTCTTATTTTTTTTTTTTTATCTTTCTTCATAATTTTTGTTGGTCAATGTTTGAGATATTAACTCGTACTTGTCTTGTGCTTAAATTTTCATGAATTTACAAAGGATAGATATTGAGGTGAGATGTCGAGATGGGAGTTTCCAAACATTCCTTGAAAATGCTCTAGGCTCTCCCAAGAAGGAAGAAGAGGAACCCCTTCTACGACTGAGACTCCGAGTGACCAACGACAATCTCGTCAGAGGAGATTATCAAATGAGTCTGTGAATAGATCAAATCCAGAATGCGATCAAGCAAGTGTTGTGGATGCAACCTTATTAAATAGGTTGCGCATTGATGCTCTTACACCTGAGAATGTAGGGAATACCTCAGGACAAGAGAATATTTTTGGTAATTTTCTTTAATTGTTTTTTTGTGTATTTAAATTTATGTCAAGTTAAATGTTGTAATAACTTTCAAATGTGTGTGTAGACAATGAGTTTAGAGAGAGGGACGACAATGAAAGAGAGAGTGGGTGTCATGAATATTCTAATGCTGGTGCAGAGGATGAAGGTGGATTTAGGTGGTAGCGTTATCAAGAAACAAAAGATTACACACCTACGTACACCTATTCTTTGGATGTTGGTGATGAACTTCCCTGGGAAGAGATTACTGAAGCTATGACCCTTAAGTGATGATCATGTGTTAAAATGAGGTTTGAAAATGATTTGGAGATCTTGAATCTCCCTCAAGAGAGTAAACAAATCTTGTAGATTGTTTTTCATTCATTGCAAAACTTTATGGACGCATATCAAAAGATGGGGCCAACCACTAACAATTTTTTCGATTTGATGAGGCGACAAAATTCAGAGGTGACGGGCCCTGTAACGACCCCAACGTTATGACTACAAGTGAAGCAGAAAGTGCAATTTTTTTTGTTTTAGGTAAGAAGGTGACGATGAAAATAGTTGAACCACACAACTTGACCATGAACACACACTTGTAGAGAAGGCAACAGACAACTACGATTCCACGCCTAGCACAAGAGGAACTGGGCGAAACATGCATAAAGAAATAGAGAGAAACAACTACCCTCCTGACACAAACATGACCACGCCTACACGCTAAGGGACAACGTCCCCATCCTGACACAACGACTTAGACGACCAATTAACTAGAACCTCGATGACACAAAACCAAACGCTTGAAGGCATTACAACCCAAGTGCCAACACCCAACTACAACGAGCAATTCCCACAACAAGTAGCACCGACTCCGACCCAGTTATGGTTCACCTCTAGTCATTAGGGTGCGCAATGATCCCCTCATTAGGAATCATATCATCACATCGCGATATGCGTACCGTAACCCAGGAGAAACATGACATCTCTATACCAAAATCCCAAGAAGATTAAATCTGCTAGAAGATCGAAATAACTGACAACCACAAGACGAGAAACAACCCAACACCCAAATGGCAAGTTAACAAGATGCAAGGTAAACTAACGACTATAAAAATCATACCACATGTTCAATTCCTAGGGCACAAGGTCTAATGCAAACTTACATCAATTAAAGGACGTGAAAGGCCCTCTTAAGAATATCCCAAGAATCCATTATACAATAACATGAAGCCATAAAATCCTTGCTCTTGCTTCCCAAGTCAATATTTCATTAAGTAAGATCTTAATACCAGGTCTCACTGCAATCCTCAACCCCTAACAGATGACTCCTGGTAAGCCTAAGTTAACTCCTTCAACCCTATCATTCTTATCGCTATCGATATCATTCGATGTCCAATCAAGGTAGGTACTAAGGTTTATAAGGTTGCTAAATAATATTGACATATAACAAGGATATCTATCGATATAACGATATGGTTGTATTACAATTTAATAAAATAAAATCTAAATTTCTATCTAAGACAATTATAAATTTATAATCTATGAAACAAGTGTAATCATGGTAACCAGTAAAATAACTTTGCTATATAATGAAAACCTTTTAAACTGAAAAC
Organism: Picea mariana; assembly: GCA_032191745.1. NCBI lineage: Eukaryota > Viridiplantae > Streptophyta > Pinopsida > Pinales > Pinaceae > Picea > Picea mariana. The sequence goes on from JASDQU011403954.1 coordinate 31,012, forward strand.
AACTCTAATACCATTTCTAACTATGGAACTGAAGATAGTGAAATAATATAGTTGTTATTTTTAACGTGTGTGTTAGCTAACCCAAAATGTAACCGCTGAATCATAATCAGTTCACTGCAAACAACATTGGGGTAACAAAAGTTAAAACGAAGTCATTAGGTGTAAGCAGTCAACTGTACAACTGTCAGCAATATAAAACGTAGTCCAAGAAGTGGCAGTCCAACATTAATGCACTGTCATGAGAACAATATCAACACAATTATAGAAGGCTTTCGTACTAATTAATCCATTACATTTATGACCATCGTGGAAACACTGTCCTATGGGAGTAAGGGAAACACCATCCTACTTATGCCATTGTAATTATGACCATTAAAATCGCTACCCATTTTTATCCAGCAAATAACCCCCGGCTATCTGAACGTACCTTGGTTTTGTAAATAGTTAAATTGACTACATCTCTATCTAATGACAGGAAAAATTTCTACACAAAGCTTGTTGTAATATCATGCTAAAACACAGTCAATGGATTAAAATTAATGTTGAGTTAAAAACACCAAAGAATCATTGCCAAAATGAAACAGTCACGGCTCAATAGTCACAAGAGTATCTCTGTTGTAATTTGAACATTTTAAATAAAAGAATCTCCACCATAACTGTTGTAATAAAATTCTCTTAAATTAATGTCCATACATAACGCTGTCGGAAGAAGTGATAAATAAATTCGTAGTCAGAGGTACGAAAATGTCGTTACTAATAGTCATACCAAGAAATAAATTACCCCTTTCACTTACACAGTCAAGGCAACACCCAATCGCTCTCATTCACAACATCAAGACAAATGAATTCATTGCTCATTAAGTAAGGAAACTCTGTCAATACACGGTTGCTCTCTAGGAAGTTCGTGGGTAAAATCATGGTTAAGGGAAACGTAGGTGTAAAATACCAATTAAGAACACCATCATTGTAACATATATTGCAGAGAAAAAACACATGCCAGATGTATGAAAACACAGGGAAAAAATCGCCTTTAAAATAGATTAAAATGCATAGGAAAAATCACTATCTAGATGGGTTAGAACGCAATGGGAATTCTCCTTAAAACATAGTGAAATCGCAGAGGAAAAATTACAATCAATGTATTAAATTGCAGAGAAAAAATTCTCCAAGTTGTAAGGAATAAAATTTCAGCATAAAATATAAAAGTAATTCGGCCATCAAGTCGCAGGTAAAACGCAGAGTAATTTTTTTTTTAGGGAACACAGAGTGAAAAGCGCAGAGTTAAAAATTTGGGAATGTAGATTGAAAAACACAAAGTATTCAACGGTTCGTGGATAAGAATGATGACAATGGAATAATTACTCAACACAAGAAGGAACAATGGCCATCAATCAACCAAGAACAATCAACAGGGGTAGAAGACTGAGCAAACACATCCTTCTCTCATCATCCACAGACATAAAATAAGGGTATTAGGATCTATAGGTTTATTAACACCGAAGTGACGACCGTCGATCCCTCTCATGGCTAACTGCTCAAGCGTGGATTGATGATCTAAGGATGAGGATGAAGTAAAAAGCACAACTCTTCACAACAAAGAAAAAACCAATAGCACAGTCACATCATTCAGGGATTGATTTCCAAGGGAATCAAGTCAAGCAACAAGCTTAAGGCTATGGGGAAATTCAAGTTCTTGATTAAAATGCTAAGTAAAAATATTTTCCTTACACAATTAAAGGTATAGAATGAAAGCGCAAGATCAATATTAATCTACCATACAAAATACAAGCATGCATACTGTATTCCAAGTCGACCGCTCTAAATCGTTGTCCTACGCACTCTGTACCACTCTTGCTCACTGACCGATGTGACTTCACCGATAACTCCCATCCAATGCTAAGGGTACTCTTCTTCACCCTTATCCCCCCGAGTCACAAGGGGCCACACACACCAAACCAGAGAGAAACTAGCTCCCAGCTTGCCTTGCAAGGCCGAGCTACCAGTCCTCACTGAGCTGGGTATCCCAACTCCCACAAGATAAGTCAGTCAAGTCAAAAATTCTGCAGCGTAAAGTTATGCATAAAGGGAGAGATCAATCCTCCTGCTCCTCCTCCTCCCTCCTTTATATAGAGTTTCTCAGTGATTTCTTTCCCAAATTCCCATTTAATTTAATTTTCAATAATTTAGTTCAGAAAAATCCTCCCCATACATGTGTCACCCATCCCATTCGTTGCACTAGAAATTAATTTCATTATTTATTTAATTACTCCTATTTTCCTCACCCACCTAAAAGCATTTCTAGAATTGCTCCTAGGTGTCCCCATATTCCCTTACACAATTTAATGATTTACACCCTTACTAATTTACTAGTTGAGTTCAATTTAGAAAGTTCTTAAAGGAAAGATTCCTTGCTAAGTTAGTCATTTTTCTTTTTCCTTATGTTTCCCTTTCTCTTTATGTCCCCTCCCCTTTTTCCCTTAGTTTCGTAATTCTTTTAAATTTCCCTCTTTCCCTTTTTATCTAAAACTCAGATGTGTAGACTTTACCCTTTTTCCCCTTTTTCTTTCTCGTTAAATTTTTTAATTAGCATAAGTAACAAACAATAAATTTACCTCCTTTTATCACATGTTTAATGAATATTATTAATATTATTTATTTATTTAGGTTTTTATTTTTATTTTTTATTTTTTTTTATTATTTTTTTTACCACAATTATCACTTAGACCTAGATTTTATTTTCCTAGGTTGGGCGACATTTTACTAGGGAAATTGTTTTTAATCTTTCTTATCACTTTATTAGTTCTAAGGCCGTCTAGGTTGATTCACTTATTAGTTAACAACACAATGTTCCCTTCAGGACACACTCGATGCTCCAAGGGTGCCACTCACCTTATTCTGTTTTCGTTGCACGACGTGCCCTTTAGGACGCACTACGTGCTCCAAGGGTGCCACTTGCCTCATTTCATTTTCCTTGTGCGACATGCCCTTTAGGAAACACTACTTGCTCCAAGGGTGCCACTCACCTCATTCTATTTTTCTTGCGCGACGTGCCCTTCAGGACGCACTACGTGCTCCAAGGGCACCACTCGCCTCTTTTCATTTTTCTTGCGCGACATGCCCTTCAGGATGCACTACGTGCTCCAAGGGTGCCACTCACCTCTTGAATGACTTGGTAGACATAAAAAACCCCTGGATTCAATACTCTGTCAGGTGATCTTATGGGAGACTAAGGGCCTCTAAGGAGTAAGTCCCCAGCCTTATTGCACACCCCTTAGAATCATCGTGAGCGACTATCGCAGTCTTCCCTAACAACATCGTGGGTCTTCTCAAACTAGGTAATCATTAACCTACAGTTCGAGCCAGGATGAGAATGCTAGTAGGCTGTGGCAGGGGTGCTGTCCACACCTCTCCCTCAACATCTCTGGTTATCGTGCATGACCCCTCTACTCCATATGTGAGTTTGGTCGACAAGCTATTGTCAGCCAGCATCATCAATGAATCATGTCAGAATAAAATCCATAATATAACATCTAATTAGATGCACATAGGTCATATATACAACAATCAAATCCCAATTGTCCACTCCCTGAATTGGTCCAGAGTCCAAGGGGTTTCATCAATGCCTAATCTGCATCCTCGAGGTCCAAAATACTGCACACTCAGAAAATTTGAGTCAATAGCACATGTCTATGTCAATACAACAAAATAACATGTCATCAATCCATAATGCCTCATAATCATAATCAAATTCCCAATAGTATAATAATCTGGATCACTTGCAAGCAAGTGTCCTTAAAGAATAAGTTTGCTTAGTGTGTGCAAGAGCGGGATGTTACATACACCCCCTCTTGGTCTAAACTTCGTCCTAAAGTTTCACAGTATATAAGTGTAGGAATAATGTGTATCACAGTATCATAAGTCTATCTATCAAACAAAAATGGAAATTGTTGGCGCATTTCATATGCGTCCTCCTAGGTCGTTGAGTGAAGACTATAGTTGTCCCACTAGACCTTGACTTGATCTATTGTTCGACGCTGTAGCTGTTGAATGCGATGATCCAAGATGCAGATCGGCTCATCCATGAGCACCCCCTCGTCCAAAACCTGCAAGGAGCTCATGTCAATGATATATGTAGGATAACTAATATAATGTCTCAAAACAGATACATGAAAAACATCGTGCGTACACCTCGAAAGGTCCCACGAATCTAGGAGAGAGTTTAGCTCCCTTTCCAAACTTGATCGAACTCTTATGCGATTTTACCCACAAGAAGACTCGATCGCCAACTTCGTAACTACTGTCTACATGGTGCGCATCAGCATAACTCTTCTACTAATCCTGCACTTCTCTGATCCTTTGTCTTATTTTTTGCATTTGATATTCCATTTCTTGGATTTCTTTTGGTCCCACCAGGACCCTATCCTCAAGCCGATCCCAACTTAGAGGTGTCCGACATGGTTTCCCATAAAGGAGCTCAAAAGGAACCATTTTAATGGTGCTTTGGTAACTGTTGTTATAAGTAAATTCTACCAGTGGCAAGAATTCTTCCTAATGCTTCTATTGTTCCATCATGTACACACGCAATATGTCTTCCAAGGTCTAGTTAGTTCGTTTGATCTTCCCTTCAGTCTTTGGGTGATATGAAGTAATACAATTAAGTTGGGTTCCCAAGGCCTCTTGGAAACTATTCCAAAATCATCCGGTAAACACCGACCCTCAATCAGATATAATCCTCTTAGGCACGCCATGTAGCCTCACAATATCACTGATGAAAACTCTAGCTATGTCAGGTGCCTGATACGTCATACACATAGGAATAAAATGAGCACTCTTCATCAAAGTGTCAACTACCAAAAAAATCGAGTCGTGTCTCCTTGCCTTCAATGGCCATCCAACAATGAAATCCATTGAAATGACCTCCCATTTCGATTCTGGAATAGCATGTGGCTGTAGTAATCCTGCTGGATCTCTATGTTCAACCTTTACCTGCTGACATTCTAGACATCTGGCCACATAGTTGACTATGTATTCCTTCATTCCTTTCCATAAGAATAAGGGTTCAAGGTCCGCCCTCATCTTCGTGACTCTCGGGTGAGCCATGTACACTGCTCTATGAGCCTTGTTTAGGATCAAACTCCTCAAATCGTCGTTTGGTGGTACGTAAATGTGATTTTTAAACCTCAATAATCCATCTTCATCAAACATAAATTCTTCAAATCTTGGTACCATCATTGTGTTTTGTCTAATAAAATACTTGACCTCTTTGTATCAGTCATCGTCACATTGTAAAGTGATAATATTTTCACGTATATTCTTCTGAAGCGACAACACTGAAAGATGCGTGTTCTTTGACTCAATGCATCTGCCACTCGGTTCACTGTTCCTTTTATGTAATTAATCTCAAAGTCATACTCGCTGAGCAATTCCGACCAACCCCGTTGTCACACGTTCAGGTCGCTTTGCGTAAAGATGTGATGTAGTCCACAGTGGTCCATTTTTAGTTCAAATTTTCATCCAACAAGGTAGTGTCTCCAAACCTTCAAGGCATATACAATTGCTAACAACTCCAAATCATGCATCGCATAGTTCTCCTCATGCCTTCTAAACTTCCTCGTGATGTAAGCGATCACTCGACCGTCTTGCATCAAGACTCTTCCTAAGACTTCCTTGGATGTGTCGGTGCATACCAAGAATTTCTCATCCATGTATGGGACCTTTAGTATCAGTGTTGTTGTCAACATCTCCTTGAGCCTCCGAAATGCTTCCACACATTTTTCGGTCCAAACAAACTTCTTATTCTTCTTTTGCAATTCCATGATCGGATTTTATATCTTTGAAAATCCCTCGATGAACCATAGATAGTATCCTGCTAAACCCATGAAGCTATGCACTTCCGGGACATTCGTCGACGCAGACCATTCCATAATAGCCTTGACCTTTGCTGGATCCATGACGATACCTTCGCTGGAGATGACATGCCCTAAGTAGTAAATCTTCGATTGATAAAATGAGCATTTGGAAAACTTTCCATACAATTTGTGCTCTCGCAGACACTGTAGCACCAAGCGCAAGTGCTCATCATGCTCCTCCATTGTTCAAGAGTAAATCAAAATATCGTCAATGAATACTTGGACGAACTTGTACAAGTACTCACGGAACACGCCGTTCATCAAACTCATAAATATCCCTGGGGTGTTTTCCAGTCCAAACGGTAAAATAGTAAACTCATAATGACCAAACCTCGTCTTGAAGGTGGTCTTAGGGATGTCATCCTACTTGATCCGTAATTGGTGATACCTTGATCGCAAATCGATCTTGGAAAACACTGTCACACCCTTCATCTAATCGAACAGATCATCAATCATTCGCAACAGATACCGATTCTTGATCGTTGCCTTATTCAATTGATGGTAGTCAATGTAGAGTATCCACAACCCATCCTTCTTTTGTATGAAAATAACAGGCGCACCCCACAGTGACACACTCAGACGTATAAGTCCCAGGTCCAACAAATCCTCCAGTTACATTCTCAACTCTATAACTCTAGAGTCGACATTCGATAAGGAGTTCTAGATATCAGCTCAGTCCCCATTTTTAGGTCTATGGTAAGCTCCAATTCCCTCTCTGGCGTCATCCTAGGTAACTCCTCTAGGAATATGTCCGCAACTCCCTCACCACCGGAAGGTGTTCTAGCCCTCCCGCTACTCCCTTTTCATTTAACACAAGGATCACATAAATCTTACATCCCTTGCACATGCTCTTCCATAACTACAAGGAAGAGATAAACCTCAGGGAAAATCCTTGGTTTCGACCTACAATCACGTGTTTCTGTCCCTCATCATCAACCACGCTCAACCGTTTCGTCTTACAGTTTAGTATCGCCTCATGCGATTCCAACTAGTCCATACCAATCACGACATCATAAGATCGTAAGATCGTGACATACAGGTTGGCCCTGGTGACAAAATCTCCTAGGTTAAGGGTACAACCTGTAACCTTTCCTCCAACCTTCTGTTTGGCTCTGGAAGCCATCTCTACAAATCTAAACTCCTCCTGTTTGACTGTTTTTACCTTAATCCTCTTTAGTGCTGCACCATAAATGAAACTCTCAGCAACACCATGATCTATCAAAATAATAAGGGTATTGTCAGCAACAGTACCTGACGTCTCGAGCACAGTCGACTGGTGCTCTGCCTGGCAGTTATTCACTGCTGCATGAATCCGATGGGCCTTGGCCAAATCTCCCACGGTAGTGGGTCTGACTGATCCATATTCTTTAGTCCTCTCCATTGGGCAATTGCGCTGGTAGTGTGGCTCCCCACAAGTCCAACATCCCTTCTTCGGTCCAGTACTCCTGGTACCTAAAGTAAAAGTTGACGGCCCACCGACCTGGAATCCTAGTTTGTTCTACTGAACAGGCCTAAACTGCTGATGTTGCGGTCGACAATGCTACTGATGCGGTGGTCCCTGATAAGATGTCTGTTACTGAGGAACTAGTGACCGAGGTGTAGAGAAAGTGGATCCTCTCCAAAATCCACGATACCCCGACGTCTGTCTAGCTGGTGTCTGATGCTGCTATGCACCAGATGACACCTGTCCTGCTGGTCTCGCTGGAGTCCTGCTATGACCCCTGCTGATAAGCTCCTCCTCTACTATGAGGGCCTTCTGGATGACATCATGCAAGGTCTAAGGCATCAGAATCCTAACCTTTTCACGTATACTGACATTAAGGCCGAACAAGAACCTATTGACCTTAAGTTTCTCAATATTAAGATGCGAAGAATATCGAAGCAACTCCAAAAATGGGCCGCGTACTTGGGCACCATATGACCACCTTGTTGTAAGGCATTGAACTCTTTGAGATGATGCTAAATAAATTCCTCTGATAGGTACCTCTCTCGGAACCGTTCCTCAAACAATTCCCATGACACATCTTCGATGGCCATGTTCAATTGTGGCAGAAGCATCTTCCACCATAGAAGAGCACTCCCTTTCAGTTGAAATATTGCCATGCGAACCTTCATGTTGGAGGTATAGTCACAAAGTGTAGAGCACATCACCATATTCTCAAACCATGCCTTGGTGGCTGCATCGTCCGAGGCACCAAAGAACTCGAGAAATTTGACCTTCTCGAGTTCTCGGTGAATGCTACTAGTACCAACCAAAGCACATGGTGGACCCTCAGGGGGTCCTGGTGCCCTGGCCTCATCTCTGTCCAAACAATTGATCAGTGCCTCAAACATCCACTGAAAGACCTCATCATCCCAACCACATCACCCACCACTATCTACTCCTGCCTGACAACTGGTTCGTCCCCTTGGGGGTTAGACCCCTCAGGTGTGGATGCTACTGGAGGCGTCACACCTCCTCCCCTAATACCTCCTCATTTGCCTCCGCGACGTCCTCTAACCATGATTACCTGCACAAATACAACTCAACTTAATTAGTAACAATATAATCAAATATTATATCAATGAAAGTCGTAGTGTTCCCAAGTCACGAGTTGAACCCGCTCTGATACCATATGTAACGACCCCAACGTTACGACTAAAAGAGAAGCAAAAAGTGATTTTTTTTTTGTTTTAGGAAAGAAGGCGACGAAGACAATAGTTGAACCACACAACCTGACCATGAACATCCACCCAAAGAGTAGGAAATAGACAACTACGACTCCATGCTTAGCACAAGAGCAATTGGGTGAAACATGTGTAAAGCAACAAAGAGAAACAACTACCCTCCTGACACAAACATGACCACGCCTACATGCTAATGGAAAACATCCCCATCCTAACATAACGACCTTGATGGCCAATTAACTAGAACCTTGATGGGGCACAACCAAACACTAGAAGGAATTACAACCCAAGCACCAACACCCAACTACAATGAGCAACGCCCACAATGGGTAGCACCAAATCTGACCCAGTTATGGTTCACCTCTAGTTATTAGGGTTTGTAATGATCCCCTCATCAGGAATCATATCGTCACGTGGTGATAGGTGTACCGTAACCTAGGAGAAACACGACATCTCTAGACCAAAATCCCAAGAATATTAAATATGCTAGAAGATCGAAATAACTGGCAACCACAAGACAAAAAACAACCCAACACCCAAATGAAAATTCAACAAGATGCAAGGTAAATCGATGACTATGAAAATCATACCACGTGTTCAATTCCTGACACACAAGGTCTAACGAAAAATTACATCAATTAAAGGATGTGAAAGGCCCTCTTAATAATATCCCAAGAATCCATTCTACAATAACAGGAAGCCATAAAGTCCTTTCTCTTGCTTCCCAAGTCAATATTTCATTAAATAAGATATTAATACCAAGGTCTCACTGCAATCATCAACCCCTAACAGGTGAATCCTGGTAAGCCTAAGTTAACTCCTCCAACCCTATCATTCTTATCGTTGTCGATATCATTCGATGTCCAATCAAGGTAGGTACTAAGGTTTATAAGGTTGCTAACTAAGATTGACATCTAACAAGGATATATATCAATATAACGATATGGTTGTATTACAATTTAATAAAATAAAAGTTAAATTTCTATCTAAGACAATTATAAATTTATAATCTATGAAACAAGTGTAATCTAGGTGACTAGTAAAATAACTTTTCTATATAATGAAAACCTTTTAAACTGAAAACAACTCTAACACCATTTCTAACTATGGAATTGAATATAGTGAAATAATACAGTTGTCGTTTTTAAGGTGTGTGTTAGCTAACCCAAAACATAACCACTGAATCATAATAAGTTCACTGGCAACAACATTGGGGTAACAAAAGTAAAAACGAAGTCATTAGGTGTAAGCAATCAACTGTACAACTTTCAACAATATAAAATGTAGTCCATTAAGTCCATTATGACATTAATGTGCTATCATGAGAACAATATCAACACAATTATAGAAGGTTGTCGTACTAATTAATCCATTACATTTATGACCATCGCGGAAACGTTGTCTTATGGGAGTAAGTGAAACACCGTCCTGCTTAATCCATTGTAATTATGACCATTAAAATCACTGCCCCTTTTTATCCAACAAATAACCCGCCACTGTCTGAATGTATCTTGGTTTTGTAAATAGAGAAATCGACTACAACTCTATCTAATGACAAGAAAAATCGCTACACCAAGCTCGCTGTAAAATCATGCTAAAACACAGTCAATGGATTAACATTAATGTTGAGTTAAAAACGCCATAGAATCATTGCTGAAATGAAACAATCTCAGATCAATAGTCATAAGAGTATCTTTGTTGTAACTTCAACATTTTAAATAAAAGAATTGCCACCATAACTGTTGTAATAAAATTCTCTTAAATCAATGGCCATACATAACACTGCCGGGAGAAGTGATAAAGAAATTCACAGTCAAGGGTACGAAAACGCTGCTACTAATAGTCATACCAAGAAATAAATTACCACAATCACTTACACAGTCAACGCAACACCCAATTGCTCTCATTCACAACACCAAGGCAAATAAATTCGTTGCTCATTAAGTAAGGAAACTCTGTCAATACACGATTGCTCTCCAGGAAGTTCATGGGTAAAATTGTGGTTAAGCAAAACGCAGGTGTAAAATACCAATTAAGAACACCATCATTGTAACATATATTGCAGAGAATAAACGCATGCCAGATGTATGAAAACATGGGGAAAAAATTGCCTTTAAAACATATTAAAATGCATAGGAAAAATCACTGTCTAGATGGGTCAGAATGCAATGTGAATTCACCTTAAAACACAATGAAATTGCAGAGGAAAAATTACAGTCAAGGTATTAAATTGTAGAGAGAAAATTTGCCAAGTTTTAAGGAATAAAATTTCAGCGTAAAATATAAAAGTAATTCACCCATCAAGTCATAGGTAAAACGCAGAGTAAAAGAACATTTAGGAAACGCAGAGTTAAAAATTTGGGAATGCAGAGTGAAAAATGCAGAAAGTAGTCAGCGGTTCACAGATAGGAATGATGACAATGGAAGAATTACTCAACACAAGAAGGCACACTAGCCATCAATCAGCCAAGGACAATCAACAGGGGTAGACGACTGGGAAAACACATCCTTCACTCATCATCCATGCACATAAAAGTAGGGCATTAGGATCTATAGGTCTATTAACATCGAAGTGATGACCGCTGATCCAGCTCCTGGACAACTGCTCAGGCATGGACTGATGATCTAGGGATGAGGACGAAGTAAAAATCACAACTCTTCATAGCAAAGAAAAAACCAATAGGACAATCACAAAATTCAGGGATTGATTGCCAAGGGAATCAAGTCAAGCAACGAGCTTAAGGGTATGGGGAAATTTAAGTTCTCGATTAAAATGATAAGTCAAAATATTTTTCTTACACAATTAAAGGTACATAATGAAAGTGCAAGATCAATATTAATCTACCATACAAAATAAAAGCATGTGTACTGTATCCCAAGACAACCACTCTGAGTTGTTGTCCCACGTGCTCTATCCCGCTCCCGCTCGTCGATCAATGTGACTTAACTAGTACCCCTTAGCTAATGCTAGGGGTAATCTTCTTCCCCCTTATCCCCCCGATCCGCAAGGGGCCACACACACCAAACCAGAGAGCAACTAGCTCCCAGCTCGCCCTGCAAGGCCGAGCTACCACTCCTCACCGAGCTGTGTATCCCAACTCCCACAAGATAATTCAGTCAAGTAAAAAATTCTACAGTGTAATGTTACGTATAAAGGGAGAGATCAATCCTCCTTCTCCTCCCTCCTTTATATAGAGTTTCTAAGTGATTTCTTTCCCAAATTCCCATTTAATTTAATTTTCAAAAATTTAGTTTAGAAAAATCTTCCCCATACATGTGTCACCCATCCCCTTCGTTGCATCATAAATTAATTTCATTTTTTATTTAATTACTCCTATTTTCCTCACCCACCTAAAA
>JASDQU011403955.1:5050-24197 GCA_032191745.1 Picea mariana
AATAAGATATTTCTTTGAAAGAAACCTTTTAATAAAAAAAATCATGCTAGTCTTGGTTTTGTGAAGCCATGGAAAACATGCCCTAGAGGATGCATTTTATTCAAAAATATTATAAACAATTACGGGTCATAATTTCCATGTTGTTACCATGGAACCTAGTTAGATAAAAGGATGTATATCCCCAAGTATTCGTTCCATGATGATAGAACACATGCATTTTCAATTTTTGTTTGAATTAACAATGCTTACTAGATGTCATGGTAATGGAAAATTCTAAGTAGAGAGGAGTTATGGAATTTGTACAATCCATCATTTGGCAACGATATTTGCGACACCAAGTCTAGTGGAGTCTTTTTTTCCTATTTGCAAGGGTGATAGGCTGGATATCAATGTGAGACACCATTTTAAATATTTGTAGTTGTGGCTTATGATTATGTGCCAACCATATAATATGCCCTTAACGACAATGGTCTACTTCTACACATACAAAGGGAGTTGGTTAATAGTTTACCTATATATTCATGTGTAGTAACCATATGCTTTCTTATTGTCTTGAGTTTCTAGCATGGGAAGCCAATCTTTAATATCTATGCCATGATGCTAATAATGAATAATTTTTGTATCCATTTGGGTTTTTCATATATTTTATAGTTTCTTAACAAAGTAACAATTGAATATGAATTATGATTTAAGTGCACAACAACCCATAATTGGTGATATATTGCAGTACAAGAAGTTGTCGAAGGGGTGAAAGTTATTGGGTTGCCACAAATTTGAATGGCATGCTTGATATTGCATAGGGTTGGTCTTATCAAATTATCACAAAAAAAATTCATAAGAATCTAATAATAGGAATATGATAATTTCATAATCTAAAGTTGTTTTTTATTATACAACATGATGGTGACATTTTTTCTATTAGTACTATTGGCTTGATGTTTTTTATTATACAACATGATGGTGACTTTTTTTCTATTGGTATTGTTGGCCTGATCTTAGGTTAGAGACAACCTACTTTCTTCTTGTTTTGAAGGTGGATTTTCTCTACACCTTCATAATATGTGTATAGATCTTTTCCATTTATCTTCATCCTTTTAATGGACTATAATATTTGTATAATATATAATCCAAAAATATCATCATTTACATTAATACTTAAAAGTCAAATTAGAAAAAATTTAGCAAGTATTTATCCCTAATATCCATATTAAACAATGAGTATAGAGAGGCATAGTTGTTTCAACTTTATCTTTGTTTGTTTTCCTATCATTCCACATCCAAAAGTAAGAATGACAACATGAAAATGTGCATATTTCATAATTGTCAAGTGTAATTAAAAATGATAGAGATAAAGTATGCATATTAGTTCTAATTGATAAAGTAACAACTAAAGATTAATTATTCTTTGAATGTTTAATAACCCCTAATTAGTGACTACACATAGTCCAATAGGTTGAAGTGGGGAAGGTTGTTCTTAGGTTGTAACCAATTTGGATGTCAGGTTTTATGTATGGAGTTGTATTTGTAAACTTATCACAACAAAAGTTTCAAAAGAAATTGAATGTAGGAATATTCTAATTTTAGACGCTAAAGTTACCTTTGATTGGATTGCATTTGATTGGACTATGAGGTGGAGACAATTTTTTTTGTTGGTTCTCTTAAATCAATCCTAGGTGGGAGACATCCTACTTTTTCCTTGATTGAGGATATAGCCCTCTTCCATTAAGCTTCATCTCTTTTAGTGGAACTATAGTCTATGTGTGAATGATCGAGAAATAACATCATTTACCTTACTCTTGAAACTAAAAATAGATCAAATTGAGAAAGGATTCCCTCACATTTATAATGACAATATAACAATGAATATAAATGAATAGTTGTTTGAAAACTATCTTGCATTGCTTTTTATTTTATATCTTATTATTCCACATGAAAAGGTATAAATTAAATTGTGTAGTTTGTGGATCACCTCATGTAAAAAAATATGACAAAAAAATATTGTTTATAGAAGTGTTAATTGTCAACAACATAATTGAATATAAATGATGTTGTGAGTGCAAAACAACTCATAATAGGTAAATCTGAATGGCCCAAGAGGATGAATAAGTGAAAGTTTGTTCTTGACTTATCACTAATTTGGATGGAATGTTTGATGTATGAAGTTATCTATTAGTGGTAGGTTACATCATGTTCACTTTGTCTCATATTTATAATAAAGGAGATTCATTTGTATAGGAATCTTGCCTTGTGCATTGGATATATTGTAAAATGAGGTTTCCCCCTCGAAGTAGATTATTATTCATTGACTCTTTATCATTCTCAAGGTATAGAGTTAATTCTTCTTTCTATTTTTATAGTATTTTTGGATTTTGGTTAATAACATTTGGTTTTAGAGCACGAGATCCTAGGGTTTTTCTCTTTCAAATGAGACAGCTTGGTATTTTCTATATAATTTTTTTTCGGAACATATTAGAAAAAAAATATTAGAAACATGAGACATATCACAAACCCTATGGTGAAAATTTTAGATTCTGATATATTATAATTTTCAAGTTACAGGCTGTGGAAGTCAGAGTTTTTGACTAGTCCTACAACTAGTCTCAAACATGAGTTCCAGGTAAAACAATCATATATGATCCTATAAATATCTAATTTGAGTGCCACTAGTTTCATTTGAAAGCGGATAGACCATAGTGTTTTAGAGCCAAATTTCATAATCATATCAAAAAAAATGGACACATGGCATTCTGTACAAGTTCTCTCTCTAGAAAGGGTAAAGAATCAACACGTTTTGGGAAAGTTACCTTAACTTTCACTTGGAACATAAAAATTTGGTCTAACATGTGGCACTACAGAGAAGACATATCCAAATACTATGTGTGGCATTAGGAGAAAGGTCGGCCAGCAAGACAGTATCCATATATAGGTTTTAAATGTATGTAACTTACAATTGACATAAATTTGATTGAAAGATCTATTTTAGGTAATTCAGTAAGTGTGATAAATAAAAGAAATATAAATAAATATTATTGTTATTCCACGTGGAAAAGGGTGTTGCAAAAACTTCTACACCAATTAAACCTCCATGGAGCTCAATAATGACTCATGAAGAAAGTGAATATATACATAAACAGTTATCCAAATTGGAAAACCAATTTAATGAATTTAGTGATAGGTTAATAACAAGTAATAATTTGGTAAAAACACAAAGAAAAATATAATCAAAGGAAAATAGGATTAATGAAAATAGGGAACAAATGGAAAATAAAATGGATGAAAATAGGGAACAAATGGAAAAGAAGATGGATGAAAAGATGGAATAGATGGCACATAAGTTGGTGACCAAGCTCATATAGACCCTAGATGGGAGGCTCCCTAAAGGTGATAATGTGACCAAAGGGACTCATAAAAATAAAGGTAGTATTAATGTTGAACAAACTTCTAGTAATAAGTATATGTCAGGAGGATTTAACTCTAATAGTGAAGTTAATTATGGATGGGTTCCTATGTTAAAGTAAATATTAGCTTATAATGGTCAATTAGATATTAGACTTAGGAATTAACAAAGTCAACTTGACTTTAGATTATCTTATGATTTTATGTCTTATTTCACTTTATTGTGTTTCTCAGTCTATTCCACATTCATAAAGTGGATTGAATCGACTTGCTTGTAATCCAATATAAGAAATATTTATCTTATAAATATACAATACGAAGAACTCTTTTGAGTTATCTTGGTTTCTTTATTTGCTCAATTTCCGTAATATGGTATTAGATCCTAGTGTTCTAGAATTCGTATCAAGAGTCTCAAGACTTTGAAAGACAAGGTTTCCAGTCTTGCGACTTCAGTATTTTTGAAGCCATATCAAGATATTGAGGGGTTCAAATTCCCTTTAACTCAACAGTAGGAACCACGCCCAAAGATGAGGCCCAATTAAACTCTTCTCTATTTAAAGTAGCGTGATTCTCCGAATTTGATAATCCAGCAAGTTTCAATAGGATTTAAATGTTGTTTTGTAAAGTTCACTAGCTAACAATGTATCTCTTTTTTGGGAAAATTATTCTTTATCATGTAAACATGCAATAACTTAAATGAATGAAATAGAAGAAAATCATACATAGGATAACCTTTTTCCCAATCGGTATGTCAAACAATATATGAATCTAATTAATACTAGCAAACAATACTATCATCAATGAACCGACAAATATTGCTTAAAAAGGGGGGTAGACATAAGTAGTTTAACACAGTTAACAAGTAAAATGAATCCTAGAATTAGTTACATATTTACTCTTCATGCAATACAAGAATGACACCATCGAATTTAAACCATCATTCATTTAGCAATCATAATTATTCAAGGTAACTTAACATAATCACAATCTTACTAAAGGGCATGTAGTAGAGAAATTGTTTGCAGATCAATCTACATATCAAGTTAATCCTCAAGCTTGGCAGAAATTTGTCTCTGGCTCTATACAAGCTTCGATATTAAACTCCAAAATAATTCTTTGTTCAATCATTTCATTCTTACAACAACCATCTACCCTTCAAAACAAGGTCCATTTCCTTATTTATATCAAAAAATAGCTTCATGCAGAAGTTTCAACGACTACTTAAAGTAAAGAAAAAAAAATATAGGGTGGACTTATCCACGTGTAAACTATTGGTGATCTGCAGTCATCTTATAGGACTTGATTTTTCATATTCGAACCATTAAGAGATAATATATTCATAGGTATGCATGTATGGGAACCGGTGTTGCTCGACTGGTGCATTGAGTCCATCCTTCATTGCCATCACCCAATTTTTTAATTGGTCTATTTTGGAACTTAAATGTCATAGAACCCATGATGCTACTATCGGCCTATCGAAGAGTCTTTTAAATTGTCCTTTTGTCGGTGTTTTGACTTCTAGTACATCAACTTCAAATATTTTATCAAGTTCCATAAAATTTTTGACTATGCCATTCAAGTTTGTGAAGTCATCAGGCATGCTGAACTCTGGGAGATGAATGTCACTCATCCTTTGGTTTCTCTTGCCCCAGTTCTTAAGACACTCCTCCCATCTATATTGCATTTTATGTTGTGGCTTTACCACCAGCTGCATCCAGTATGATGTTTTCATTTGGAACCTGGACATGATTTCATTTGTGAGTGTTCTGATACCGTGATTTTCATGTCCTTGACCTTTCTGGATATCTCAGATGTACTCAATTTGTGCCAGAACCTTGTTGTATTTCTCAGACCATTTCATGATTTCCTTATGTGCCATGATACCAAGAAAACTTTCCTCTTGATAGATAAAAATATGGGTCATGAAAACCTCTCTTTCCAATTTGAATTGGCTGTAAATATCATTGAGCTCAATCCTTATGGACTTGACCACCTGATTGGTGTATTGATAGTATTCAACTTGATGCATGAGATGCACAAGTTATTCTCTCATAGAATCGACTTATTGCTCATATTCTCTTTCCCTATCAATGGTAGCGCTGGATATAGCCATTCCTGCACCTAATAATTCACTTACCTTGGATTTTCTAGCATCCAACAGGGTTTCCTCTATGGAAATCATTACAACACTGTCCAGAGTAAGCCTCCTCTTCTTTTCGGTCATTCTTATCACCACTTTCCTTTTTCTTTCATAAGTAATTCCTTGTATATCATCCACTTTGTCTACAGGTTCTGGAATTGGTTGATCCCCCCATGAAATAGCACTGCTCAGACTACTGGGAGTATGAAAGTGTTCAAAGACCAGTTCCTTACCTTTCTCGGTCATTAGTACCTTATTTTTTATGATTTCCCCATCTATCTTTGATGTGTGATCCTGAACTGGAACTCTAGTCATCCAGGGCTATTTGTGGGTCTATTCTTTGCATCTTGGAGGACCTCTCCAACTTTCATGGTGTCAGAGATGACTTATGTTGCATTTTTTGTTGTTTCTCCCATGGGCATTGTCTTTTTCCTAGGTAAAGAGGGGTTTGGTATCTCTGTTGTTGTTTCTTCAGATTCTTTGTCATCGTTTTTCTCCCCATTTCCTTGGCTTATGGGCATGTCACCTACAATTTTCCATCCCATATCCGAAACTTATTCACTTTGTCCTTTGTCTGAGGTCTCTTCCTCTGGGAGAGAGACCTGGTCATTACTTTAATCTTTATTTTCTAGAGCTTCCTCCTGGTATTTTTCATGTCTCTTGCACTGCCCTTATGAGGTGGCATTTTATGGGTCCTTCTCTTCTATTTCGCTCTTTTTATCACATGCTCCTTCATATTGTGGCTGTGACTGATGTCTCGAGTGAGTAATAATGCTTTCCTTTGTATTTAGGTTTGTACCCATATCCATGGGTTGCAGTATTTGGAATAGCCTGGTGTTTAATATCTATATGTTGAACTCATTGATAGTGGGAATCACAGTACTATACAAATCCTCACTATCATCATCATAGATTATGATGAGGTCAGCAATTACTGGTGTTATTATTCCTGGACCTGGTGTCACTGTCACACTATCTATTGTCGGTATGGGACCTAATTGTTCCACCTATTCCTCTCTTTCATCAGGTTGTTCATTGTCCCCTGTAGTAGAAGTTTCTCTTGTAGGATGTTTTTCTTCTTCTATCATATACATGTCCACATGAGTCAACATAGGTGGTCCTAACGATTGAAGAGTAGGATTTTTCCCGTGCTCTCAAAACATTCTCTCTACCTCTTCCATGAGCCTTTTTGCTTCAAATATCCTTGGTGCTTGCTCTGTATTCTCATTTTGGGCTTGTACAACAACTCTTGTCATCTATTCCAACCACTTTAATTGTTCATCCTTGTCATGTCTTTGAAACAGATAATATCTTGTTTTTCTTTTCTCTGCGGGACTTCTTCCCAATCTAAGGCATTTTCAGTGAATATATCGTCCTCAAAGGTGTCATGTGCATACTGTCAATGAGATATCACTTGACCAATGTGTTGAGAAACTAGACCTTTTGGTTCATGTTTCATGTACCTGCCAGTGTAGAACCTATACTCTACCTAATTTTGGGTTTCTTGTCTGGCCTGAGTAGTATCTTTCATCAAGTGGTAACATACATAGAATCCATATGGGATGAATACTCTTTTATTCTATTTCACCAAGGAGGCGTTGAAATCCTGCAGAATGGTTTGGCAACAAATTTCTCCTAGGACCAGCATGTCTGGTACATGGTCCAGCAACAGGGTTGGGGCTCCAGTGACTCCTAAAATCCTGAGATAGGTACTCTTTTATTCTAAATACCAATGCCCTACCTTGGATATGAATTTTCTTGTTTCTTCGAGTAGCCTTGGACAATTCTGTTTACATATTATGAAATAGACCCTAGCCAAAAATTCATCACATATTGCAGCAAAATATTTTGTACATATATTCTCCCATAAGACACTGCAATAAACATGAACAGATAATTTTAAGACATGCCAACTTAACCCCAACCCTGGAAACACATTTCTGGTGTAGATTGCATCTAATATATATGAATCCATAAATAATGAAGGAATTTCTATTGCTTTTGGTTTATGTGCTTGCTCAACCCTAATGCTCAATTGTTTAGAGATTAAGGAGCCACAATTAAAAAGGATTCTAGATATAGACACTATGTAGGCCAGGGGAATCCAGGCTTCTAGAAACTTGGTACAATCCTTCTCCCCATACATCTGGCATATCAGATCCATGAGGAAGATATATGGTTCTCTCGAGTTTATAGTGTTGTACCATCTAGATGCTTTGTTCACAAATTCTTTGTCTTCCTTCCACTAGGATGCCAAAAGCTTATTGGTGTTATGTTTTTAGTAAAACTTAACCACAAAGTTGGTGTTGAGCCGAACTTCGGGTTCCCTAAGTTTGTAATACTTGTTGACCTCCATGGGAAAGAAAACACCAATACATTGGTCATTTACATCATTAATTATACACTTGTTAGCCTGGGTGTGATTAATTATCAATTCTAAGGTTTCTATGCAGGGTAGAACTAGGGTTCTAGAAGCCACCATATATAGAGACGATAATTTGATATTCTGGAAAACTTGTTCATCCAAGACTCTTACTTCCGAGTAGCTATAAGGGTTAAATTCAGGAAAGTCATCATGATGAATCTTATTGAAAAGTTTGAGCCAGGTAGGCATTGGTACCATGGCCACAGAGCTCGTATCCATATCTCTTTAGATTGGTGGTGGAGTTGATGACTTCTTATGTGACATCTTCATTATAGGCTCTACCTTGGGTGTGAGCTCCAATTCTATGGAAACCACAGGACTCAAAGCTTCTCCAACCATGGTCTTCTTCCCCCTTGGAATCTTACGCGACTGTTGAGTTGATGGTCTTCAAGGAGGCATGTTTCCTGCAAAAGAAAAGATAACTTAGCTCACTCTTATGTATGTTATGCAATGCCAAAAGAAAATATTTCTCATTAGAACCAAATACCTGCGAGAGATGAAGTTTCTTGGTTTAAAATCTTGGTGCTAGTTCCAAATACCAACACCGATATTTACAGAAAACCCAACAAAAATTAGCTTTGAGTGGAACACCTGATTACTCAAGAATATTTCACGGTAGAAGGTATCAATTTCTCTATGAAAACAATGACAAGCTACTTAAACCACATAGAATTCAAATAGTGTGTTTTTTCATAAGTCTCATCTAGATTTACCACAACCGAGTATAGTGAAAATATTCATGGATGTTCAGGGATTAAATAGGTAGTAAGCGCCATAATTTGGAGTTAATGAAATACGAAAATCTACGACGCGGGTGGACGTTAGTATGGTTCATCAGTGATTTCAAATAGTGATGGGTTGGTATGCATGATTGGCAATATCGAGGATCGAAGCATGCTCCAGTCCTATAGTTAAAATGGTGTTCATTAACATTTAATCGTTGATTCCGGT
The DNA here is from genome assembly GCA_032191745.1 of Picea mariana. Classification (NCBI taxonomy): domain Eukaryota; kingdom Viridiplantae; phylum Streptophyta; class Pinopsida; order Pinales; family Pinaceae; genus Picea; species Picea mariana. The sequence continues at coordinate 13,963 of JASDQU011403955.1, forward strand.
GTGGAGGAGTCATATGTTTCTATGACTTTCTTGGATAATTGTCAAGGTATTGACGTGGGGACACTCACTATGTCACTTTAAGTTTGTGGGTTCCTCTTAGCTAACATGGCTAATTCATATAGGTCGAAATATTGAAAGGTGTGTTACGTGGATGGCCCATGATGCAACAAATCACGTCATTAACCGGTCATCGGCGAGTGTGTAGAAAATGACTAGTCTGGGGTTAAGGTTCACTGATGTTGACAAGCCATCGGGGATTGGCTATTTGTGAGTGTATTCATTAAAGTGTAGTCCATGATCTTGTTTTTCCAATATCGGTGGGACAATAGCGACCAAAGATTGGAAACTTGTGGGCACTACAATAATTTATCTTACCAACTCACAGACAGCCGAAATAAAATCAGCGTTGATGATTCCCCCCTTCTTCCTCTCATATTTTCTCGTTATCTCACTTAGTGTGTCGATGGCTGATGTGAAATGTTCAAGGTGACATGGAACCTGCCAACTAGGATTGGTAACTTATCTTACTCGGGTGATGTGTCAGAGTGTTATATTTAATGATTGATGATGTGTTGATGCCGACGTGAATGACAGAGTGGAGATATATGTACCCACTTGGTGAATAATGAAACAAGGTAATGTGTCATTATAACTACGTGGCCCTATGGTGTGTTGTTCTACGGTGAATCTTTACCCTAACAAGTTACAGTTCAAATGGTTTCTCGAGTCAATCAAATGGTTAGGATCCTAGGGGAGTGCATTCATTGGCATCAATGTTGGGATTGTTCTCAGTGGGTTTTTTTATGTGCATCATTGGATGTCGATGGTCGATGTAGCATCGACATCGGTGAATTCCTTTACTCATTTTCTATCATCGTGCACTTGTTTATTGACATGGACGACGCTTGAATTTTACCAGCATCAATGTTCCAAAGGGAATATTGTTTCATATGGCACACTTGTATTTCATTGCGGTCGACACGCGACTTTCATCAGTGTCAAAATTCTTAAGAGGTGATTGTTGAAGATCAAGGAAAATCAATTTCAATAGGAAAATGATAGCTAGAAAATGCCAAGTGTCGAAAACTCTCCTTTTTCAAGTGTTTATACTATCTATCCTTCTCTCCATTCCAGTGATAATTCATACCAAGATCAGGAATCATTTTAGAAAATTTAAACGAAGGAACAAACTCCAAAACTGGTCATGGTCATGTGAAAATCACAACATATGGAAAAAAATTAAAGAAAGTGGTACCCAAAATTTTCTAAAATTTTGAGGGTGTGTTGAGTGCTCAACAAATGGTGATTCACTAGTCAAAACCAACATCTTTATTTCTCTTTTGACGAGTATGGATTATATGCTTTGATAGTCGAATTTCAACTCGAGACAATGAACCACAAATGATTCAGAAATGTGTATACATATAACTCAGGAATCATTCATGTTAGGATAGATCCTATAACACTAAGAGATCTATCATCACCAACAAATATTTTCTTGGTGTTACATTCATTTAGAGCAGAAAATATGGCTTTATCTTTAGCCATATGATAAGATGCTCCTAAATCAATAAGCCACTCATCAGAAGAAGAAGTAGTAGAAGTAGAATTTGCATTGAAGGAGAAACTAGAAGCAAAAAGTGTGTGTCCGTGAGAAGAAGAAGTAGAATCAATATTGATGTTGTGCTTCTTCATCGTTGCTTCTAAAGATTCCATCTTCTTGAAACATTTGGACTCATCATGACCATCTTTATCACAAGAGTTGCAATGTCCGTTAGTATTCTTACTTTTATATTTTGCTCCTTTGTCACCAATAGGAGTTGAAGCTATCTAAGCAGGTTTGGGACCCTTATGTTGTTTGTTGTTGTAGTGAGGATGTTGCTTCTTGGGATACTTGGGTTTATCTTTCTATTGGGAAACTAAGTCTTTGTTGGAGGGACCTACAGTGTTGATCACTCCAAATTGTACAACCTTATATTCCTCTCGAATCAAAGAAACACAAAAGGACTCAAGAGTGGGTTTTTCATAAGCTTCTTCCCCTAGAGCCTCTCTCATGGCATAAAAGGTAGATACAAACATAGAATATGCACTACCTAGCTTAGAAAGAATAAAATAGATGCAATGCTCTTCCTCCATCTTTATCTTACATTCTTCACATAAAATTCTGAGTGTTTTAAACCTAGATAGATAGTCTCCAAGGCAAGAAAAATCACTTGGACTCAAGGTCAGTATTTGATTTTGTAATTGTTGTGCTCGAATAATATTGAGTTTACCAAACACAGATTCAATCTTTTCCCAAGCTTCTTCAGGGTCATCAATGTCTTGAATGTGGTACCTTAAATCAGGAGAGATGGAAATTTCGATTAGTCCACGTGCTTGTAATTCTTATTATCCCACTTGGCTTTCTTATCAGCATCAGTGGGTGCTTTTTCCTTTCCCAAGGTAATCTAGTAAGCCTTTACTTCTTAATAAATCTTCCATATGAGATTTCCATTGGAAGTAGTTGTTGCTGCTAAGCAAGACAGTACTTGTAGAAGCCATATTAAATATGCAGATAATGTGGATTTAAAAACTGAAACTGATGATCTAGATGGAAAGAGCTCAAAAAGTTATGCGGTTTAAAAAAAAATGGCACTGAAAACGGACTTCCGATGTGAGAGTTATGCCCTTTTTAAAATTGGCATAAACGATAACCAAATGACCACGTGATAGTGTAAGCTGCTTTATGAAGTGACCCACTTTTATAAAGAGAAGTGGGGATCACTTTTACAATGAAGTTACCTTATAACAAAAAGGCTTCATGCAAAATAACTCTAAAATAAAATATTAAAACTACTTATAGTGATTCACTTTTATACTTGAAGTGAAATACACTTTACAATTTTTGCATAACTTTTTCAAAAAAGGTAACAAAAGAGAGACTTGAACTCAAGACCTCTTACTTAATAAGGAAACTTTTAACCAAATGGTCTAGCAAAACATATTGTAATGCTCAAAAGGAGGATTGGGGTTGTTGTTGTTTTTGTTGAAGACGGCCTTGGAGAGCGTGCTAAAAAAAAACTATTTTCACACAAGAAAAAAATTTCACTTCTCAATGACAACAAGGGTTAGATCTCAGTTAGCTTACCCGGAAGATGCACCTTTTCCTATCTATTTCTGATTTGTCGAGATTGCACAGGGCGCGGGTCAAAGAGCATACGCATATCTAAAAGAGTAGCAACCCGGAAATAAAAAAAATACAAAACTGAAATAAAACCCAAAAAACTTCTCTGCAAAAAATTTTAAAAATGCGTATTCAAACTTTATACCTCTGGATCTAACTGTAATGGTTGTATCTTGGGAAAACGGAAACTTTTTCGAGTGAAACGAAAAGTGTTCCTGAATGAAACGAGTGATTTGGACGCAATGGAATAGTTCTCTCAGCCCAGAAATGTACGGAAGAGACCGAAAATGGAGATGAGGAAACTCGGCTTCACGATCTCGATCTACAACAGGAGCGGATCTTCAAACAAGATCTGATACCATGTTCGACAACATAGGTATTCCAACAGAGGATGAACACCTTCGGTAACCACTCACATAACCAAATCAAATATCAACACATCGATGTTTTAACGTGGTAAAACCCCTACGGGGAAACATCCACAGCCCCAGCCAACGCGGCCACTTGGAGCAGTTTATTAATGCAAAGAAAAAGATTACAGNCCTAACAACAAATGCATACTAATGCATACTAAAGAAACACACTAGAAAACACACTTTTACCTAACAACACAATAGACCAAGTAGATCTTACTAACTCCTAAGTGTCTAAATATCCTAACAATTCATATTGGTCATTGTGGGGATTTTCTTAATTTCATGCCTCTTTCCACTTAGCCAATAACCAATATCCATTGATAAGAGGTGAGTTGGAACTCATAGTTGCTTAGAAATACATGGTGTTGTTTTTTTTCCAAAGTTAGGAACCTCACCATGGTGTTTCTCCACTTCACACGAGCGTCCATAGCCCCAACGGAGTCTCCCCGATATCACAGACCTTGCTCCGTTGCCAACAAGTATCCATAGACCAAGAAGAGATATCTACATACCCTCCCCAATTATACATTCTATCTTATTATGAAAACCCTTTTTGTGTCTTTTTGCATGACATTATTTCACAAGTGGAAAGAACAAATGGGGAGGAGGATATTTGTTTCTTGGTGGAGGAACAGAACTTTGTGCCTTTTTATTCTTCCTTTGCTAAATAGTGTGTGAACTTACTCTACTCTGGCAAGGAAAACAGTTATACATTTCCTCTGGTCCATTTCCCTCAGGGTTTCCTGGCCACGAGGCAAGTAACTCTTTGATCCCCGAGTAATTTGCATACATAAATGTGAATTATTTGTACGTTGGAATCTCAAGTTTAGTAAGAAATTCCCAATTTTTCTGTGATGTTGAAATATTGAGAAAATAGGGAACCAGTTTCAATAGGTCGTGCCACAATTTTAACAAATAACACCCTCGTAATCATGCCAATAAATCGAAAAATAAACCAAAATCATAAACAAGAAAAGATGAGATGAAAAGAGAACGCTAACCTATATAATAATAAAAAATGAAAGGCACTAAAGGTAAACTATAGTACAAATATTTCTCTAAAAGAAGCTATGAAAAGAAATGTTTCAAGACTTGGTCGTTAACAGGGACAGTTTCGATCTCACCCCTAATATTTGCAAATGGTACGTGCCTACCCTAATTTTCTCAACAATTTGGAAGGGTCCAAGCCATAGGTTCTGGAACTTTGAGTGTTTCCCTTTTAGTTCATTAATTTTGTCCCACTTGAGAACTAAATCTCCTGATTCAAAATTTGTGTCCCCGGCCTTGTGTTTATCAAACCATTTTTTAACTATTTTCTGATGGGATGCAAACTTCCGCCTAGTCTGTTCTCTTTCTTCTTTGACCATTAGGAGAGTATCTATTCTTTGTTGCATGTTGGATAAGGGTTTCCCTCTTGAGGACTGGGAAAGTTGTAAGGATGGGATAGATATTTTTGTTAGCAGAATAGCTTCTTGTCCATACACCAAAAAATAAGGATAATTCCTTAAGGTTTCCTTAGGATTTACCCTTTCATCCCATACAGCATTGTGAATTGCATTGTGCCAATTCCGGTGGTTTTATATATTGTTTTCTTGAGGATCCTTACCAGATTATTATTAGTTGACTCGGTGACACCATTCCCTTGAGGGTAATAGTTATCGGAATATCTCAGAATAATCCCTTTATCTAAAGGATATTCATTTAGGAGAGTAGAATAAAAATATGCAACGTTATCAAATACCAAGATTGAAGGCACTGCAAACCTTGTCATGACATGTTGCTCAAAAAATGGTATCACTACTTTTTCATTGGCATGGGTAAGGGGAATAGATTTCGACTACCTTTTCAAGTAATCAGTTACCGTGAGTATGTATTTGTGTTGTTTTGATGAGTTTAGATTTATCTCTCCTATAATATATATTCGCCATTGCTCAAAGGGTCTGGAAATTGTCACTGGTTGTAATGGGATGGTTTCCTTCTTCTCTTTTCCAGCACTTATCTAACAGGATTTGCATTTTTCTAACATATGTGTGGGCATCCATGAAAAAACTTGTCTAATAATATCTTTCCCTTAAGATTTTGTGAGCGGTGGTTTCTCTTGTGAAGTGTCCCCCCACAGGACCTTCATGAAGTTCCTTTAACACTCTCTTAGCATATGTTTTTTCAATACATCTTAGTAACACACTATCATAATTCCTACGGAAAAGCACATAATTTATGAGATGGTGTTGATAGGATTTTAACCTAAGTGATCTTCTCTCTCTATGCTTTAAGTGTTCATGGAAGGGGCCATGGTGCAAGAAATAGGATAATTCAATATACCAGGAGTCATTCTTGAGTGGGATATACATTACTTCACTACACCATAATGAAAATTCATTATCCCAACCTGAATTCTTTGATTCTATTAGGTCTTGGGATTTTACGACTAGTTTACACAACCCTTGGCCCCTGACTATCTTTGTTGGTTTGATGTCTAGATCAAATTCTTGGATGACATCCATCCAATTACCTCTCATTTCTCCCATTTCTTGTTGTGTGAAAAGTGACCTTACTACTGGGTGAGGCACTATAACCCTAGTATGGTTCTTTAGGATATAGGGTCTGAAGTGTTTTACTGCCTTATAGACAACATTTAAGCATCTTTATCAATGGTCGGGTAATTAAGTTTATTCCCTTGGAGGTTTGTTCTCATAAACGATATAGGGGCCTCATTATTTTCATCATCCTTTTGAGTGAGGACAACGACTAAGGACTGATCGAAGGAAAACATATAAAGGAAAAACTATTTGTTGAAATCAGGGCTCTATAGAACAGGGGCTTGAGAAATAACAACTTTGATTTCATTAAAGGCATTTCTCCTTTTCTCGCTCCATTTGAACTTTGTATCTTTGTGTACTATCTTTTGTAAAGATTTGATTATTTCCACGAAGTCAAGTGTGAATTTCCTCATGATATTTATCCTTCCAAAGAAAGATTGCATGGCCTTCATATTGTGAGGTAGAAAAAGATATGAGATTTCCTTTACCCGTTCAGGGTCAATATTGATGCCATATTTATAAATGATGTGACCTAACATTTTTCCTTCTTCTACTCGGAATATGGTCTTTTTTTGGGTCATGGATATCTCGTACTTCCTGCACCTTTCAAAAATTTGGGTAAGGTGGGTGATGTGGTCTACTCTATTCTTGGAATAAACCGTGACATTATCTAAGTATACCACCATGCATTTATTGATCATCCCCCTAAAGGCCACATCCATGGCTCTTTGGAAATTTTCTCTTGCATTAATCAGTCCAAATGGCATGTGTTTGTAGGCTAATGTATCCCATTTAGTCTGAAAAGTTGTCTTCAACCTATCTTCTTTCAACACCAAAAATTGGTTATACCTTGAGAATCCATCCAACAGTGAAAAAATATCAAATCCAGATACATTTTGCATAATTTGTTCCATGGGGAAATGGGATAGTTGTCTTTTGTTGAAGCCCTGTTCAAATTTCTAAAATCCACACATAGATGGATTTCTCCTGAATTATTTTTAACATGCACTAAGTTAGCTACAAATGAAAATCGCTCACTTGAAATATTATCTTGGAATCCAATACTTTTCTTATCTCTTTCTGCATTAGGGGCTCCAGAGACGGATGAAATTTCCTTGGTTTTTGTTGGAACGGCTTGACCTCGGGTCTAAGTGGGATGGTGTGTTGGATGATCCTAGTATCATATGTTTTCAAATCTTGGTAGGACCAGGAAAAAACATCGCGATACTATTTAAATAAATTTAGGTAAGCCTTATTTTCCCCAGGGGAGAGTGATTTCCCGAGGTTAATATTCTTGGGATTATTAGCAATTCTTAGATTTATGACTTCATAGGCAGGACAAGAACTACTTGTTTTGACATTCTTGGGATGTTTAAATTTTCATCGTAAATAAAAGAGGTTTTCGAGGTTGAATACTCCCTTAGGAATGGTGTGAAGTTTGGGTTCAGTTTATTTTTTACCCCTTTCTTCATTATGCTCTCCATCTTCATACTTAACGAGTATCTTTTGAAAAACTTCATCATCGATAGCCAAATCCATAAAATTTTCTTCATTGGTCAAGAAAGATATAATTTGTTCGTCCCATTGAAATACCCTCCAATTGGTGATGTTTTCATGGATGGAAGGTTTTTATAACATATCTATAGTAAACCTAGAGGCTTCATAATCTTTGAGGGGAGACAATATTGAAGCTTTTGTTGCAAGAGAATCAACAAGTATATTCTTTGCTCAAGGGCTTGTTGTAATGTTAAATGCTAGAAAGTGATTTATCAACATGTGTAGTTCTTGTTGATAATTTCTTAAGTGAGGGGAGTTTTAGTGGATGGTCTTCTTTAGATGCCTGAGTATGATCTTTGAATCGTCGAATATAGCTATTTCCTTGATATTTAGGTCAATATATTTGTTAAGTCCTTGAACCAGTGCCTCATATTCAGTGGTATTGTTTGTGCATTCAAACTCTAATATACAGGATAAGAAACTGTGTTTTCCTGTTGGATCAATGAAGATGCAACCTGCACCAACCCCTTCTTGGGATTTGGATATGTCAAAGAACATAGTCCAGATATTAGAAGTGAATTTTGGTACTTTCTTGTTCAAGTCCACCTTTGGAAAAAACATTTCAACTTTTACGATCTGAGCATGAACACTCTACTCAGGTTCACTATATTGCTCAATTATTTCAAATTTATTCTGCAATGGAAACTATGACTTCTATGAGAATAATATTTCAAATAAGCACGGTGAGAAATTACCAAATTCAAAGTCACAAGAATAATTTCCTAAGACAGACAATGTTTTAGAAGAAGGTTTGTTAGGAGCTTCCAGGTCAGTGACAATATGTTTCAAATACGTTTCCCTATTGATTATGGTCATGTTATGGTTTCCCTTTAGTGGTAACCATAAGTGGGACCAATCTGTGCTTAAATATCCATGTAATCTTCTAGACCAACAATATGGATCAAAGAGATATGGCTCGAATCCTTGACCCAAAAAAAATCAGATCTCCCCAAATCTTACCCTTAGAAAAAGGTAGAATGGTTGCAACCTTTTCATCGCTCCCTTAACATTAAGTATAGGGTGACTATCACTCTCTAAGATACTCTAGGGGGAGGATAGTCCATATTTCATCACTCCTTGTGTTTGGGAAAGGGGGAGATGATCCTCAAATAGGGCCAAAACCTTAATGAAAAGGATGGCATTTCAACCTTCAAATGATATATTTATCTTCCTACTTGTCTAGGGAACGTGACAAGTACTCCCACATGGTCATCAATTTGTGACACTTAATAAAGTGCATGCAACACTTAATAAAGTGCATGTGACACTTAATAAGGTCCATATGACACTTGACAAAGTGTATGCGACACTTAGTTTGGTGCATATGACACTTATGACACTTAGTATAATGTGATACATAAGTGTGACACTTAGTAGAATGCGATACATAAGTGCGACACTTAGTAGTGTGGGAATTTGGTGTGTAACTTTAATGTTAGGGCTCTAGTTTTATAATAATTTGTGGTTATAGGTGTTTGGAATTAAGGTTTATAATAGGGGTTATGTGGTTGGCTTATAGGTTATTAGTATTAAGTGTCATGTGTTAGGGTCAGGATAGGGGTTATTAGGGTTATATTAATTATATTTTTTAATAAGGTTTCCTAATAAGGTCTCATAAAGGCTAGGTATTATAAATATTATAAGGTTATCGTTTATGAAGTGTGAAGGGTAGGGAATAAGGATTATAGATGTTAGGGTATATAAGGGTTATATGGATTAGTGGTTATATGGGTCAGGGGTTACCATGGTTATACAAGTTAAGGGACATGTGAGTTAGTGGTTATATGGGTTATTAAGGTTAGGGGATATGGATTATAGAGGTTAGGGTTTATAATAACTATATGGATTAATATTTATATGGGTTAGGACATAGGGGTTATGAGAGTTATATGGGTTAAGGGCTATCTAAGTTAAGGGGATTTAGGTTTTTTTTATGCCAATGGTTATGGGGTTACATATTATATATGTTAAAAGGAGTTGTAAGGTTATGAGATTAGTGATCATATGGGTTATAGGGTTAAAGGTTCATTAGGTTAACAAGATTTAGGGATAAAAGTTATGTAGTTTAGGGTTTACATTTTTTAACTATTAACAGTTATAAGGTTATGGTATTATGTTTAAGGGTTATATGGGTTAGGGAATATAATGGTCAAGCACGACCAGGGATTATAAGTACTAGGTGTTATAGAGTTGAATTGTTTTAAAGGATAGAAATGTTAAACAAATAAGGGGCAAGGATTAGGGTTCACATGAGTTAAGGGTAATATGGGTTATATGTAAGAGGGATTAGGGACTATGGGGTTAAGGATTATGGGTTATAGTGATTAGATTTTATAAGGGTTGGGTGTTAAGGGCTATAATATCCCCTCTGCGTAACAATTTGACTGTTAATATCTAGGAAGGTATACATACCCTACCCCCTATGGATTTGAACTTGTAATCTCCAAGGAATAAACACATGTTCTTAACCATTAGTCCCACTCTATAATATATTTTAATTATATAATATATTAATTATAATAATATATTTTTTATATTATTATTATTATTATTATTATA
>JASDQU011403955.1:30759-42260 GCA_032191745.1 Picea mariana
CAAATGAACCTCCATTCTCTTTAAATAGAGATCATGGACCAATCGGGTGTTAATCCACGGATCAATGGTCGTTAAGATCGAGGAGAGTATGAACCGTCGGATCACTCTATGTCGAGAACATATCGTGACCGTCAGATTTCCTAACTACAAATGCATACTAATGCATACTAAAGAAACACACGTTTACCTAACAACACAATAGACCAAGTAGATCTTACTAACTCCTAAGTGTCTAAATATCCTAACAATTCATATTGGTCATTGTGGGGATTTTCTTGATTTCATGCCTCTTTCCACTTAGCCAATAACCAATATCCATTGATAAGAGGTGATTTGGAACTCATAGTTGCTTAGAAATACATGGTGTTGTTTTTTTTCCAAAGTTAGGAACCTCACCATGGTGTTTCTCCACTTTCCATGAGCGTTCATAGCCCCAAGGGAGTCTCCCCGATATCACAGACCTTGCTCCGCTGCAACAAGTATCCATAGCCCAAGAAGAGATATCTACATACCCTCCCCAATTGTACATTATATCTTATTATGAAAACCTTTTTTGTGTCTTTTTGCATGACATTATTTCACAAGTGGAAAGAACGAATGGGGAGGAGGATATTTGTTTCTTGGTGGAGGAACAGAAGTTTGTGCCTTTTAATTCTTCCTTTGCTAAATAGTGTGTGAACTTACTCTACTCTGGAAAGGAAAACAATTATACATTTCCTCTGGTCCATTTCCCTCAGGGTTTCCTGGCCACGAGGCGAGTAACTCTTTGATCCCCGAGTAATTTGCGTACATAAATGTGAATTATTTGTATGTTGGAATCTCAAGTTTAGTAAGAAATTCCCAATTTTTCTGTGATGTTGAAATATTGACAAAATAGGGAACCGGTTTCAATAGTTCGTTCCACAATTTTAACAAATAACACCCTCATAATCATGCCAATAAATCGAAAAAGAAACCAAAATAAGAATCCAAAATCATAAACAAGAAAAGATGAGATGAAAAGAGAACGCTAACCTATATAATAATAAAAAATGAAAGGCACTAAAGGTAAACTATAGTACAAGATATTTCTCTAAAAGAAGCTATCAAAAGAAATGTTTCAGGGCTTGGTCGTTAACAGGGACAATTTCGATCTCACCCCTAATATTTTGAAAATGGTACGTGCCTACCCTAATTTTCTCAACAATTTGGAAGGGTACAAGCCATAGGTTCTAGAACTTTGAGTGTTTCCCTTTTAGTTCATTAATTTTGTCCCACTTGAGAACTAAATCTCCTCATTCAAAATTCGTGTCCTTGACCTTGTGTTTATCAAATCATTTTTTAACTATTTTCTGATGGGATGCAAACTTCCGCCTAGTCCATTATCTTTCTTCTTCGACCATTAGGAGAGTATCTATTCTTTGTTGCATGTTGGATAAGGGTTTCCCTCTTGAGGAATGGAAAAGTTGTAAGGATGGGATAGAGATTTTAGTTATAAAAATAGCTTCTTCTCCATACACCAAAAAATAAGGATAATTCCTTAAGGTTTCCTTAGGATTTACCCTTTCATCCCATAGAGCATTGTGAATTGCATTGTGCCAATTCCGGTGGTTTTATATATTGTTTTCTTGAGGATCCTTACCAGATTATTATTAGTTGACTCGGCAACACCATTCCCTTGAGGGTAATAGTTATCAAAATATCTCAGAATAATCCCTTTATCTAAAGGATATTCATTTAGGAGAGTAGAAGAAAAATATGCAACATTATCAAATACCAAGATCGAAGGCACTACAAACCTTGTCATGATATGTTGCTCAAAAAATGGTATCACTACTTTTTCATTGACATGGGTAAGGGGAATAGATTTCGACTACCTTTTCAAGTAATCAGTTACTATGAGTATGTATTTGTGTTGTTTTGATGAGTTTAGATTTATCTCTCCTATAATATATATTCTCCATTGCTCAAAGGGTCTGGATATTGTCACTGGTTGTAATGGGATGGTTTCCTGCTTCTCTTTTCCAGCACTTATCTAATAAGATTTGCATTTTTCTAACATATGTGTGGGCATCCATGAAAAACCTTGGCTAATAATATCTTTCCCTTAAGATTTTGTGAGTAGTGGTTTCTCTTGTGAAGTGTCCCCCCATAGGACCTTCATGAAATTCCTTTAACACTCTCTTAGCATATGTTTTTTCAATACATCTTAGTAACACACTATCATAGTTCCTACAGAAAAGCACATAATTTATGAGATGGTGTTGATAGGATTTTAACCTAAGTGCTCTTCTCTCTCTATGCTTTAAGTGTTCATGGAAGGGGCCATGATGCCAGAAATAGGATAAGTCAATATACCAGGACTCATGCTTGAGTGGGATATACATTGCTTCACTACACCATAATGAAAATTCATTATCCCAACCTGAATTCTTTGATTCTATTAGGTCTTGGGATTCTACGACTAGTTTACACAACCCTTGGCCCCTGACTATCTTTGTTGGTTTGATTTCTAGATCAAATTCTTGGATGACATCCATCCAATTACCTCTCATTTCTCCCATTTCTTGTTGTGTGAAAAGTGACCTTACTACTGGGTGAGGCACTATAACCCTGGTATGGTTCTTTAGGATATAGGGTCTGAAGTGTTTTACTGCCTTATAGACAACATTTAAGCATCTTTATCAATGGTCGGGTAATTAAGTTTATTCCCTTGGAGGTTTGTTCTCATAAATTATATAGGGGCCTCATTATTTTCGTCATCCTTTTGAGTGAAGACAACGACTAAGGACTGATCGGAGGAAAACATATAAAGGAAAAACTATTTGTTGAAATCAAGGCTCTGTAGAACAGGTGCTTGAGAAATAATAGATTTGATTTCATTAAATTCATGACTCCTTTCCTCGCTCCATTTGAACTTTGTATCTTTGTGTACTATCTTTTGTAAAGATTTGATTATTTCCATGAAGTCAAGTGTGAATTTCCTCATGATATTTATCCTTCCAAAGAAAGATTGCATGGCCTTCATATTGTGAGGTAGCAGAAGCTATGAGATTTCCTTTACCCATTCAGGGTCAATATTGATGCCATATTTATAAATGATGTGACCTAACATTTTTACTTCTTCTACCCAGAATATGGTCTTTTTTTGGGTCATGGATATCCCGTACTTCCTGCACCTTTCAAAAATTTGGGTAAGGTGGGTGATGTGGTCTACTCTATTCTTGGAATAAACCATGACATCATCTAAGTATACCACCATGCATTTATTGATCATCCCCCTAAAGGCCACATCCATGGCTCTTTGGAAATTTGCTCTTGCATTAATCAATCAAAATGGCATGTGTTTCTAGGCGAATGTATCCCATTTAGTCTAAAAAGTTGTTTTCAACCTATCTTCTTTCGGCACCAAAAATTGGTTATACCTTGAGAATCCATCCAGCAGTGAGAAAATATCAAATCCAGATACATTTTGCATAATTTGTTCCTTGGGGAAATGGGATAGTTGTCTTTTGTTGAAGCCCTGTTCAAAATTCTAAAATCCACACATAGATGGATTTCTCTTGACTTATTTTTAACATGCACTAAGTTAGCTACCCATGAAAATCGCTCACTTGAAATATTATCTTGGAATCCAATATTTTTCTTATCTCTTTCTGCATTAGGAGCTCCAAAGACGGATGAAATTTCCTTAGTTTTTGTTGGAACGGCTTGACCTCGGGTCTAAGTGGGATGGTGTGTTGGATGATCCTAGTATCATATGTTTTCAAATCTTGGTAGGACCAGGAAAAAACATCGTGATACTATTTAAATAAATTTAGGTAAGCCTTATTTTCCCTAGGGGAGAGTGATTTCCCGAGGTTAATATTCTTGGGATTATTAGCAGTTCTTAGATTTATGACTTCATAGGCAGGACAAGAACTACTCGTTTGACATTCTTGGGATGCTTAAATTTTCATCATAAATCAAAGAGGTTTTTGAGGTTGAACACTCCCTTAGGAATGGTGTGAAGTTTGGGTTCAGTTTATTTTTTACCCCTTTCTTCATTATGCTCTCCATCTTCATACTTAGCGAGTATCTTTTGAAAAACTTCATCATCGATAGCCAAATCCATAAAAAAAATCTTCATTGGTCAAGAAAGATATAATTTGTTCGTCCCATTGAAATACCCTCCAATTGGTGATGTTTTCATGGATGGAAGGTTTGTATAACATATCTATAGTAAACCTGGAGGCTTCATAATCTTCGAGGGGAGACAATATTGAAGCTTTTGTTGCAAGAGAATCAACAAGTATATTCTTTGCTCGAGGGATTGTTGTAATGTTAAATGCTAGAAAGTAATTTATCAACATGTGTAGTTCTTGTTGATAATTTCTTAAGTGAGGGGAGTTTTAGTGGATGGTATTCTTTAGATGTCTGAGTATGATCTTTGAATCCCTGAATACAGCTAGTTCCTTGATATTTAGGTTAATAGATTTGTTAAGTCCTTGAACCAGTGCCTCATATTCAATGGTATTGTTTGTGCATTCAAACTCTAATATATAGGATAAGAAACTGTGTTTTCCTGTTGGATCAATGAATATGCAACCTGCACCAGCCCCTTCTTGGGGTTTAGATATGTCGAAGAACGTAGTCTAGATATTAGAAGTGAATTTTGGTACTTTCTTGTTCAAGTCCACCTTTGGAAAAAACATTTCATCTTTTACGATCTAAGCATGAAGACTCTGCTCAGGTTTACTATATTGCTCAATTATTTCAAATTTATTCTGCAGTGGAAACTATGACTTCTGTGAGAATAATATTTTGGATAAGCATGGTGAGAAATTACCAAATTCAAAGTCACGAGAATAATTTCCTAAGATAGGCAATGTTTTAGAACAAGGTTTGTTAGGATCTTCCAGGTTAGTGACAATATGTTTCAAATACGTTTCCCTATTGATCATGGTCATGTTATGATTTCCCTTTAGTGGTAACCATAAGTGGGACCAATCTATGCTTAAATATCCATGTAATCTTCCAGACCAACAACATGGCTCAAAGAGATATGGCTCAAATCCTTGACCCAAAAAAAATCAGATCTCCCCAAATCTTACCCTTAGAAAAAGGTAGAATGGTTGCAACCTTTTCATCGCTCCCTTAACATTGAGTATAGGGTGACTATCACTCCCTAAGACACTCTAGGGGGACGATAATCCATATTTCATCACTCCTTGTGTATGGGAAAGGGGGAGATGATCCTCAAATAGGGCCAAAACCTTAATGTAAAGGATGGTATTTCAACGTTCAAATGATATATTTATCTTCCTACTTGTCTAGGGAACATGACAAGTACTCCCACATGGTCATCAATTTGTGACACTTAATAAAGTGCATGTGACACTTAATAAGGTCCATACGACACTTGACAAAGTGTATGCGACACTTACGACACTTAGTATAATGTGATACATAAGTGTGACACTTAGTAGAATGTGATACATAAGTGCAACACTTAGTAGTGTGGGAATTTGGTGTGTGACATTAATGTTAGGGCTCTAGTTTTATAATAATTTGTGGTTATAGGTGTTTGGAATTAAGGTTTATAATAGGGGTTATGTGGTTGGATTATAGGTTATTAGTATTAAGGGTGATTTTTTAGGGTCGGGATAGGGGTTATTAGGGTCATATTAATTATATTTTTTAATAAGGTTTCCTAATAAGGTCTCATAAGGGCTAGGTGTTATAAATATTATAAGGTTATCGTTTATGAGGTGTGAAGGGTAGGGAATAAGGATTATAGATGTTAGGGTATATAAGGGTTATATGGATTAGTGGTTATATGGGTTAGGGGTTACCTTGGTTATACAAGTTAAGGGACATGTGAGTTAGTGGTTATATGGGTTATTAAGGTTAGGGGATATGGATTATAGAGGTTAGGGTTTATAATAACTATATGGATTAATATTTATATGGGTTAGGACATAGGGGTTATGAGAGTTATATGGGTTAAGGGCTATCTAAGTTAAGGGGATTTAGGTACCTTTTATGCCAATGGTTATGGGGTTACATATTATATATGTTAAAAGGAGTTGTAAGGTTATGAGATTAGTGATCATATGGGTTATAGGGTTAAAGGTTCATTAGGTTAACAAGATTTAGGGATAAAATTTATATAGTTTAGGGTTTATATTTTTTAACTATTAGCAGTTATAAGGTTATGGTATTATGTTTAAGGGTTATATGGGTTAGGGAATATAATGGTCAAGCACGACCAGGGATTATAAGTACTAGGTGTTATAGAGGTGAATTGTTTTAAAGGATAGAAATGTTAAACAAATAAGGGGCAAGGATTAGGGTTCACATGAGTTAAGGGTAATATGGGTTATATGTAAGAGGTATTAGGGACTATGGGATTAAGGATTATGGGTTATAGTGATTAGATTTTATAAGGGTTGGGTGTTAAGGGCTATAATATCCCCTCTGCGTAACAATTTGACTGTTAATATATAAGAAGGTATACATACCCTACCCCCCTATGGATTTGAACTTGTAATCTCCAAGGAGGAAACACATGTTCTTAACCATTAGTCCCACTCTATAATATATTTTAATTATATAATATATTAATTATATTTTTTATATTATAATATATATATAAATTTATTATATTGTGTTATAATATGAAATAAAATAAAAATAAAAAAACACAAACCAAAGACCCTGTGTCGTGAAGTATAGATATTCAAGCTCCTAGTGGCAACAGAGAGAACCCTAACCTCGAAAACAAGAGACAAACAAAACCTTTACCACGACAACAAGAGAGATTAACCCTGCAAATTAACTTTCACGTGGAGAGACAATTGAGCTCCCGACAGTGACAAAGGAGGCCCTATCACACTATCCCATAAAACAAATGATAGAGGAGGCCCTAGCTATCCCACACTGTGAGCGACAAAGGAGGCCCTAGCTATCCCATAGCATGAGCAATGTCGCCAAAATCGGTAATTTTTTCTGTCATTTCTCTTACTTTTTTCAACATATTTTGTCCCAGACTATGTTCCACTATGTACTCTAACGGCTTTCATATGGTCATGTATCTCATATAAAATGACTAAATCACCTTATTTTATGCAACGTCGAAATTTTCTTGGTTCTTTTGGAACTATAAACCCTTAGCATAATGTTTATCCAACAAGAATTGTTGCTTTGGAAAGCATGTTTTATGCAAATTATTCCCTGAGGACCTCAAGTCAAGGAAATAAATATTCCAAGCATAAAGTTGGAGAGATTACCTCTATAAAAATTGGTTCCAAAAACAACCCTAAGATTATAGAAATAGGACACATCCACCTTTCTTTGAACCCTAACAAATATTCTTTTGATGTAATTGGGAAAGCTACTAGGTAAAATTATTTCTGAAAATGTCATGAGCATTAATATTGAAAATATTTATTTCATTTAGAAATTACTCCCATCTGAATATAAGAAATCCATTTAAGACTTCATGGGTAAGATAAATTTTATGTGTGGATTCATCCTTAATTTCATTGAAATCATCCAACCTCTTCATAGGCCATTAATGACAAACACTAATTTCTGCTAGGATAAAGATGTTCAAAATTATTTCCAGTCCATAAAGGATGTTATCACTATTGTCTGCATTTTGGCTAAGTCTAATTTTCTGAAGGAATTTCAATTCTATACTAATACAATAGATGAAGTTTTTTCAACTATCTCAATGTAATCATATTTTGAAAATTTATAAAGACCATTTGCCTTCATGAGCCAATGTTTGAGTGCTAATGAGGAAAAATTATCCATAGTTGAAAAACATATTTTTGCACTCATTATTGCTTTAAATAAGCTCATGCATTACATTTTAGGCAATCACATGATTCTCGAGTTATATTGTGTACTACAAAAAAATTATTGTCACGGGCCTATATTCAAACAAATTGGCTAATTGGATCACTAAAATCCAGGAATTTGGCCTTGAATTTCAATCGCTTAAATTGTTTGTGGTGGGGATTTAATTATCTTCTCAATTGAGGATCCTTAGGATAAGTCTACCAATAGCCTAGAGGATCAACATTCTTTGTTGGTTGACTTTGAGCTTGATTGCAATGGAATTGATGTTGATGTGGTTGTTGATGTATGGTATGATCATATTCTTTATCACTTTGTGAATCAACAATGTCCTCATTTTCAAGATAATGAGAAAATGACATTAAGGATAGAATTTGTGATGTACGTCCTATAAACAATTTCCCTTTTCATATATATTATGATGGTATGCTTCCTTTATGTATGGGAAAGGACCAATCCAAATTTATTTTCATCCTTCTTTGACTAAAGGAACTTTGCTTGATGCCCATACTAGAACTACTAGACAGAGGTAGATCACCATATTCGGTTGGCCACAAAGGCACCTTACATGCCGAATCCAAGTGGATGTCTCAATCAGTGTATGAACAATAATTTCCTCATTTGCAATAAAAATTTAAGGACAAATTCCTTTAAGCAGGGAGGAAATGATGAGACTTAGTCAAAGTTGTATTATATTGTATTTAGTATTTTAATATTTTATTCACCATATCTAAGTGTTTCATATTCTCCTCCCAAGATTTGGTGAGAACAAGAATTCCATCCAAGAAGATAATGAAAAAATAGTCAAGGACACTTCTCAACACCTCATTCATCAGGTTTATAAATGTTGATGGAATGTTGCACGGTTCAGCTGTCACAACCTATCATGCAATTGTTGCTCCATCTTGAAGGCAGTTTTCTAGTTATCTTCCTCTCTAATATGAACTTGATTATATCTAGACTTTGGATCCAATTTGGTGAAGTATTCTAGGTAGGGGATACTTATCTTTTACTATAATTTTATTCAAGGATTGTAACTCTAGACACTTTTTTCATGTTTCGTGTTTTTGGGCAAAATACCACATTTGAAATGCATGGAGATGTACATCCTGTGATGGCACCATGTTCCGATAGCTTTTTTATTTGATTCTTAATTACTTCACTTTTCAACAATTTTATGTACATTCCAATATGGGTCAAAGCTTAATTAGGCATTAGTTGAATCTCACATTTCACTACTCTTTTTTGGGGTAGGTCTTGCAGTTTAAGGAAGACATCTTTGTATTGAACCAATAATATAGTTGTATCATTTGTGTTGGAGTATGTATATATGTCTCCTCCATTTCATTGGTATTTTCCTTTTTGGACCTTAATACCATTAATACAAACTTCCTATTGGCATTGATCAACCATTTATCTTATGTTGTTGATTTCAAACAATTGTTTCCCTTGCTCTCTTATGAATTGATTCAATAAGGATTTTTTAATTTCTTTAGCCTATACTTGTTAACATGCTTCAACAATATGACATCTCTATTCTACATATTGGAATTCATAACTTCCCACAATTACCTCACTATATCAAGACTCAAGAGATACCACATCACTTTCAATCTTATCCACGAATGTGTGAAACATTGCAAACTTAAATTTGAATTGTGCATCTATGATCAACTTAACCTCATTATGCAACCATCCTAATGGATATGGTACGTAATGTGGGGTATCTTGTAGTCTGAGCTAGTTTACAAGTGCATCACATATCAAGTTCTTTTGGTTGCAAGGACCAAATGTTGTAGTCACAATAGTTTTCTTGATCTCTTCATGGGTTTGAATATCAAACAAGGAGGGAACCTTTTGTATATAGTTTCACATTTCACTTGTATACTTCAACATACTATCCCATTCATCCTCAAATAGGAAAATTTTTCTTGTGAATCAATGAAACCCATGGCATTCAAAGTACATCTCCAAATACCAAAGCCAATTTTAAGCTTCTCCACATGTATACTTCCACCAAAAGACTTGATTTCTAACTTGGGTTCCACTTTAAATGGACCTTGTTGGATTTAAAGGTGATTTTGCATTAATGTTGTTAAAATAACATAGTTAGAGCTTGTTTATGCAATTGAAACAGGAGGTACTTGGAAGTGGATACGTAGACCATTGCTACCATGAGGATTTTATAGAGTGTTCTTGTATAGATATGAATAACATCACCATTTAGTTGAGCTTTTTTGGTTGCTCTTTCATTACATTTTGGATCTCCTCTAAGCCAACTTCAAGGTGGTAATATTCTCTTTAGTGAAGAAGGAATTCCTTGGTTGTAAAAAGCATTATCTTTCAAATCGAGGTTGATCCCTTCAGTTTTTCACCTTGTGTGTGTGTGTATGTAGGGTCATCTCATCCTTAGTTAGAGGAATATATTTCTATGTTTAGTATCAGAAAATAAGACAATATTTTCTTGTTAGTCATCATAGAGATCGAATATGAACTTGATTCCCTTATTATCTAAGTGTGATCAGTCATGAGATGTGTCTTGAGGGATTTCTTATTTCATATAAGTTTCCAAGACTGCAATACTTATGTGCTTTTGAAAACAAATTTGAGCTTATAATATTTGAATAAATATTTGCAAGATATAAATTGGAAGAGAAAAGATTATTTATATTAATGTAATCGATAGAAGTACATAGGTCACAAAATTTTGTAACGACACATATCGGAACCGAGAAACTAAGTCCCTCCAGTTGGGCCTCCAACACTTCAATCCTCCACAAAGACAAGCTCACAAGTAGGATTCAATGAGGTTATCCATCACAAGACAGGAAGTGCTTGGGGGCTGTACACAAGAAGTTCAAAATTTCAAGGAAAAAGGGATGCAGACTCAATATGAAGTGAAATTTCTCCAGAGTTTTTTTTCTCTCAATGTTTTTTATTTTCCTCAAGGCGTGGATATTGTTAAGAACCAAATATCAATATAGCATAGAAAACCCTCATAACGAGTACTCAACGAATTGAAAAAGAGAGAAATTCAAATAATAAGCCTCTTCGAGGGGGCAACCTCCTTATGCCCACATAAATGTACAATTCCCAGATGATTCCAAATAAAAATGTCTCCTTGGTATATATAGGAGACTAAGAGGTATAATTACAACTAATGAAATAAAGCCAACATAAATAAAATAACATTACTAATGTAATATGCCCCAATTAAGGGGTAATGAGCCACTAATTAGGGCTTAACATGCCCCTCCCCTTGAGACAAGCGTTGTCTGCAACGCTTGAGTAACTTTGGATGCTTCTATATAAAAGACTCATCTTCTCAAGTGGAATCTTCAGCAGGTAGTTTCCTCCATTTAATGAGATACTCTGAAATGGATCTGTTCCTCAGCTGGTGAATTCTTGTGTAAGTGATGGCTTCCGGCTCCAATATGATTTTTCCTTCCTTGTCAAGTTCTGACAATATAGTTTGAACTGGGATCTTGTCACCTATAACCCTCTTTAAGCATGAAACATGGAAAGTTGGGTGTACTCGTGAAGATGTAGGCAACTCCAATTTGTATGCCATAGTACCAATCTTTTGCAACACCTTATAAGGGCCATAGTACTTTGGTGATAATTTATTATCCTTCTTGGCTTGCTTGAGGGACATCTGTTTGTATGGTTGTAGTCTT
>JASDQU011403955.1:65210-78103 GCA_032191745.1 Picea mariana
AGTAGCAAAACAAGAATTAAAGGTAAATGAAAGAAAGAAGGTGTTAACACAAGGAGCTGCAGATTGTTTCTTAAGAATCAGACAGAAATTGAGGTTTACCCTCAAGAGCATTATGGTGTAAATCATGTGGCATTCTACCCATGATTTCCACAGGGAAAACGAAAAGATTGGAGGCCTAAGCAGCTCAAGCACCCTCTCAACATATGTCTCACTCACATTCCACTCTCCCTTACACGTCACTTCCTCCCCGCCTATCACACCTCCCTCGTTCCTCTGCCACCTATGCCTTTCCCTTGCCGCCACAACCTCGTCCCAGCCTCTGCTCCCCCAATCGCTTCCTTCCACATGGTCATCACTCACTCATTGGGCCATGGGATATTTTTCCAATCACCTCACTCCACATCACCCCTGCACATATGCTATTAGACTGCCACCTGCAAAGCTCACATTGGTCACAGAAAAAGACCATTCATGGCCTCGAGGCATTAGGATGGACTCACAGAAGTCATTGGCACCGTCTGAGAATAGTTATGGGTGTCAGGTCCAGTCCTAATCCCAATGAAGATAATTATTGAAGATTGTGGGCAACAATTGAGACCTTGCCTCATCCCATAAATAGAAAACGTTGCAGAGAACAACCATGAAGGTGCACTTACGATCTGAAGCTTCCTTATGGGAAATTCTTCTTGTAAAGCACATAAGTATGCTTGGCTCACATCTGACATAATGAGGTCTGCACAACCTGATAGAGTGGGCGTCGACTGAAGGATTTGAAGGCAATGATTTGATCACATTCCTGGTGGTTGCAACATTTTAGTATATGTAGGCAGTTTTGATATTTTGTTAAGGTTGAATGGCTGAGCTAGGCTCCCTGCTATTGTAATATTTTTATGAAGAATACTAGTTCTCTGGTTATGTATTTGTTTTTTGAGACATCTTGGTTAATCTAAGTCAGATTTCTTGCTCCATCTTATTTGCCTCTGATACTGAGAGAGTTCATTAATGACTGATTCACATGAATTGTTGTAACTGTATTATGATGAATGTTTGATTATAGTGTTGTTATTATTTCTTTCAGTTTCCTTGAGATTTGAATTCAAGAGGATCTTGTGTTTAAGTTTTTCCTCCTTAGGTTTCTAGAAGACCTGATGTCCACAACAGACCTCTACACTCTCCTCACCAAAGTCTTCCCTCTATTCACCCTTACTCCAACTTACTGACCGAAGTTGAATCTAGACCTCAATTTCTTATGCATGCTAGTCCATATTTCTGAGTTAGAACGTTATTTTCATTGAGTCCTCTCCATTTGACCTCTTAAAACTCAATTACACTTACACAAACAGATGGGTACTGGGCTTACCTTCTATGCAATCTGAAGGTGACTTCTAGTGATAACATTTCTGGAGCCGTTGTCAGGGAATGAATTGAAGACATTTCCCTGGGAGAGAACGACAAAGAAACTCTGATTCTAAATGTGCATCAAATATCAATACCATTGAAGATTGCAACTTGCACCTGGCGACTCCACTGTTTCAGTTCTGGCTCCTAAAGGGAGACATACGAGGTCCACTTCACTATTGCCTCTAGAAACGTCTGAAGATGACCCAAAGGAAATTATCAAAAAGGGAAAGATTGCTCAAAAAGGTACCTCTACGACTGTACCAAGTTTTTCTGATAATTTGCATAATCCATCTTTACAAACTCCAGTCGCTGTTTTTGATTCTCCTATTATACAAACTGCTGGAGTTTCAAGAAATTTCAGTTTTGGGAGTTTTCCTATCGATTTATCCCCTTCTATTCTTGGTTTGGAAGGAGAGAGATTTGACACCCCTTTCTCCCCCGAAGTTGTGAAGTGGAAGGAGAGAGCTTTGACCTTAGAAGACTTTCCTACTTCTCCTCCTATTAGAGTTGCTGCAGTTATAGAAGGGGAAACCTCTGTTACCTCTAGCCCCTCATCTTTATCTCCTAACGCTCAACCTTTTCCTTTTTCTCCTAGAAGCACAGCCCCGGTATCGCTTGTCCGAACTCCATCTCCTCTTGGTTCTCCTCTAGCTCACGTCCAAATAATCCTCCTAGGAACAAGATGGATGAGATATTGGCTGCTAGATACACCCCTATGGTTTTACCTCAGCCTATGAATGCTCTCCCAGCCACAGACTACCTTAAGTACATGCCCCAGTTCACAGGGGAGGGAGACGTGACTGCAGAAGAGTACCTTGCATCCTTTTATAGATTTGCAGAGATTCAAGCCATCGAAAATGAAGATGTGTGGATGAGATTTTTTTTATAGACTTGATGGTGATGCTAGGGATTGGTTTAAGGACTTGCCTCCTGGATCTATTGACGAGATTGCTACTCTGGATGATTCATTCTTAAGAAATTGGGGGAATAAAAAATATCTCCTTTATTATATTACAGAATTTAGGGCACTTAAGAGAGAAGAAGGGGAATCTGTTTTAGACTTCTTGAAAAGATTTAATAAGATGTATAAAACGATTCCCACTGAAATTAAACTTACAAAAACCTCCGCCAAGATGACTTATGCTAGTGCTTTTGACCCTAATTTTTTCCTCCTGTTGAGAGAAAGAAGAGCTACCTCCTTAGTTCATATGCAAGATGCAGCGCTTGAAGTAGAATCCAATATATTAGTGGTTGACAAGATTAGGAGTAAGGTTTATAGAGACAGAAGAAAGGTGAGGTCTGAAACTTCAACCTTTGGTTCCTCTACTGCCCACCCTCAAGTTGATGAGCTTACCAAATTAGTAAAATATTTTTCCGCTGAGATGGAGAAGGTAAAACTTGAAGCAATACAGAACTATAGAAATACAAAAAATACTGATAACATAGGTAACTTTAGGAGACCTACTAATGCCTCTCAGACCATCCAAAGAGATCAGAGAAATAGGGACACAGATGATCAAAAAATCCAAACTCCTCCAAATTAACCTGGTTACTGATGAAGATGAAGAGGAATAATATATTGATCCTGAGATCCATTGCCTTGAAGAGACCTCTTCATACCCTCATTTAACTCAATCTGCATATGAAGAGGCCCTCGTGAGTAATCAACTGAACGAGTTGAGTAAAGGGGAAGAGGCCAGCCACACTCCAAACAAATATAATCTTAGGTCCAAACAGAAAGAAGGGAAATCTGACATCCCTAATCGGCCTACCAGAGCATAAAAACGTGCTAAAGATATTGCAGACCGAAACAAGGAAAAGAAGGCACAGACCTCCCCACCAATGGTCAAAAGTCCTATTCCAGAAATGATAGAAATTCTAAATCCCCCCTCATCTTTCAACTTTGAGCATGAAATACAAAAGATTAGAATCCCTGTACCCATTTCAGAGCTAGTCAAGCATGAAGACTTCAAAAGGTGCCTCTCCAAAATGTTGCAGCTCGAACCTTCGTCTCGTTCCACATAATCAGTTGACCTCCAAGATGAAAGGCCAACTGTCATATTAGGGCCTTTGGTGGAGGCTAGAGATGACTCCTCCCCTCCCTTCTACACTTCATTGAACATCCATGATAAGGTGTTGCATAACTACTTAATGGATTTAGGGGCATCTCACAATCTTATGCCTAAGATTATCATGGAAGAGCTCAGGTTGGAGGTGACAAAAACCTACCATGACCTGTATTATTTCAAATCCAGGAAGGTGAAGTGCCTTGGGGTTATCAAAGACGTGGTCGTTTCTTGGTTCCAACTATCGATGAAGAGCGTGGTCATGGATATCGTAGTGGCTGATGTTCCCCCTAAGTTCGAGATGCTCCTATATAGATCTTGGATAAAGATATTGGGGGGAACCCTGCATATGGACCTTTCATATGCCACCATTCATGTATTCGCGGGTGAACAAAGGAGACTCTACAGGAAAGCATAGCTCGTGTACATCATCAGTGATGAAGCAAACCTCACCAAATATCCTATTTTTTCTTTTGACATTGATTTGGGATCCAACATATTGCAGTTGACTGATACTCTTGAACCTCCTCTTGAAATCAGAAAATAGTCCATTACTTTTTGTGAAATCCCTCTTCCAACTACCCCTGTTTGGAAGATGTTCTTTGATGGAGCCTCTTCTAAGGAAGGTGTTGGTGCTGGAGTAGTCTTTGTTTCACCATGTCAAGAGACCATACCCTTGTCCTACAAATTAGAATTTGAAGCTACCAACAATGTGGCAGAGTATGAAGCTCTTGTTTTAGGTTTAAGGGTTGCAGAGGACATGGGGATAGAAGAGCTATCAATATTTGGAGGTGCAGAGATAATTTTTCATCAGATCAAAAATATTTATCAAGCTAATCATCCTAGGCTCAAAGCTTATAGAAATGAAGTGTGGGACCTAGTTGACAATTTCTTCTTGGCTTTCAAAATTTCATTTATTCCAAGAGAGGAGAATACCATGGCAGATTCTTTGGTTGTTTCAGCAAGCCATTTTTGAGTCCCACTGCCACCTAAACTCAAGTATGTTGTAGAGGTGAAATATAGACCCTCTATACCCGACAATGTTAATCATTGGAAGGTGTTTGAGGATGATCTTGAGATCAAAAAATTTCTTGAGTTCGTTGATGATTTCTCTGCATTACATATTGATCAAGATCATGATTCTGAAAGTAACCCTCATGCTGATGTATTTTTAAATAAAATTGCTAATCACCATATTGTTCAGCTTTCTACCAACCACATTCCAAAGGGAATAGTTCTTTTGGAAAGATTGTTTGATGGGAATGATGTGGTAGTAAAATTTAAAGGCTCAACTGATGATGTTGATATAACTAAGTGCAATATTGGCATAGAGAAGGACCCAAAATTTGTCAAGTTGTCAAGTAGCTTGTCAAGGGAACAAAGGGATGAATATGCAAAGCTGTTAAAATAATTTACTGATGTGTTTGCCTGGACATATGAAGATCTCATAACATATGACACAAGTGTCATTGAAAATATACCATTGAAGGAAGAGGCCAAATCATTTAGGAAGAAATTGAGACAAATAAATCCTATGCTGCTGCCTATTATGGAGAAAGAGGTGAAAAATATTTTGGATGCCCAGATTATCATCCCTCTAAGGTATTATGAATGGGTGGCCAAATTGGTCCTAGTGAGAAAGAAGAATGGAGAAATCATACTTTGTGTCGATTTCAGGAACCTGAACATAATCTCTAAGAAGGACAATTACCCCCTTCCAAAGATGGAGCACATATTACAGAGGGGAATAGGTGCATCTAGGATGTCCATGATTGATGTCTTTTCTGGCTACAATCAGATCTTTGTCTTGCCTGAAGACAGAGAGAAGACAACCTTCACTAACCCTTGGGGAACATTCATGTATGCTAAGATGCCCTTTGGTCTGATGAATGCAGGGGAAACTTTTCAACAAGCCATGGACATAACATTTATTAGGGAACAAGACAAGTTTGTGGTCATCTATTTGGATGACATAACAGTGTTCTCACAATCTGATAAAGAACATCATGACCATTTGAAAAGGGTCTTTTTGAAATGCAGAAATTTTGGTCTCTCTTTAAATCCAAAAAATTCATTATTTGCCATGAAAGATTGGAAACTATTGGGGCACATTGTGTCAGTTGAGGGGGTAAGGATTGATCCAAGTAGGGTAGAGGCTATCCAAAATTTGTCACTCCCTAGATCCAAGAAAGAAGTTCAATCTTTCTTGGGGAAAATTAATTTTTTGAGAAGGGTTGTTTCAAATTTTGTTGAGTTGGTGAAGTTTATCACAACCATGTTGAGGAAAGGAAATGAAATGAAATGAAATGGACTTCTAAATCTCATAACTCTTTTGACCAAACAAATAAGACCTTGAATAAAGCACCTGTGCTCATCAGTCCTAACTACTCCAAGGAGTTTATGCTTTTCTCTTTTGCTTCATTTGACACAATAACAACTGTTTTATTCCAGAAAAATGTCGAAGGGTTAGAGCAGCCCATTTCCTTTTTCAGTAGGGCACTGAGAGATGCTGAAATACAGTATGACATCATGGAAAAATAGACCTATGCTTTGGTTAAAGCTCTCAAAGCTTTCAGAGTTTATGTGTTACATCCAAAAGTCATTGCATATGTCCCTTCAACCTTTGTGAAGGAGATCCTCATTCAACCTGACATAGACGGAAGAAGGAGCAAGTGGATTGCCAAAATCCTTGAATTTGATCTTGAAATAAAGCCTACCAAATTGGTTAAAGGTCAAGGTTTAGCTAGGTTGTTGGTTGAATCTAATTATAAAGCCTTGGGGGTAAATTTCATCAACAGTTGTTCAGAGAATCAACAAGCTGAGTTCTCTGATGAAGATCCTAAATTCACACCCTCATTGGCAGGATGCACTTGGTGCAAAGACATTATGTTTTTCGTACATAAGTTATAGCCTCCTGATGGCATGGGAAAGAGCAAGGTAAGAGATTTGAAGCTCAAATAAATTAAATATTGTCTGATTGATCAAGTTTTATATTGGAAAGACCCTTTAGGAGTGCTTTTGAGATGTCTAGACCCATAGGAAGCCCAAAAGATTATGTATGATTTTCATGACAGTTTATGTGGGGAGCATCACTTCTGGAGAACCACAGCCTATAAGATTCTCAAGGCTGGTTATTTTTGGCCTAGTCTCTTCACTAATGTTTGTGCTAAGATCAGGGCCTGCATTAAGTGTAAAAAATTCTCTGGAAAGCAATAGCTCAAGTCTTTTCCACTGAAGCCTGTGGTAGCTTCAGGACCCTTTCAATAGTGGGGCCTAGATTTTATTGGGGAAATTCACCCTGCTTCAAGTGGTCAACATAGATGGATCTTGACTGCCACAGATTACTTTACTAAGTGGATAGAGGTCATCCCCACAAGAAATGCTTCTCACAAGGTATTCATTGGGTTTATTGAAGATATTATGGCAAGATTTGGTTGTCGAAACAAAATTGTCACTGATAATGATGCATCTTTCAAAGCCGAACCATTGATTAAGTTTTGTGAACAGTTTGGAATCACATTGATTCACTCTAATCCTTACTATCCCCAAGGGAATGGACTAGCAGAGTCCTCTAACAAGAGCCTTATTAAGATCATCAAAAGACTGTTAGAAGACAACAAGAAGGCATGGGATTCAAAGATTAAGTTTTCTTTATGGGATGACATAGTGACAACACAGAGACCTCTTGGTATCTCTCCTTTCCATCTTGTATATGGAGTTGAAGCCATTTTTCCTCCTCAGCTTGCCTTACTTGTGGAAAAATTCTTCCAAGACTACCAAGGAGAACCAAATGATATGATTAGGAGAATACAACAGTTGGTAGAAGTGCAAAAGACGAGGGAGAAACTACTAGACACAACATATGATCATCAACAAAACATCAAGCGGGCCTTTGATAAGAAGGTGAACAAAGAGGATTTTCAGTTGGGAGATCTAGTACTCAAGTGGGATGCACCTAAGAAAGATAAAGGAAAGAACGGTAAATTTGTGGCCTTATGGATAGGCCCCTTCACAATTTCTAACGTGTTTTCAAATAACACTTACAAGTTGCAGGATTTGGAGGATGCTAAAGTTTTTGGTAGCCCTGTAAATGGGCATTTCCTGAAGAATTTTTTTACTTAAGCCATGAGTGGCTTCCCATGTCATTGTAAATATCATTTTTATTTTGTTTTTGGTTTTTATAAGTGACTCCACAACCCAATACTAAGGCACTCACAGGGAGGTCTCTATCCCCCATGGAGCCTATATGTTAACACAAGGAGTTGCAGACTATTTCTTAAGAATCGGACAGAAATTGAGGTTTACCCTCAAGATAATTATGGTGTAAATTATGTGGCATTCTGCCCATGATTTCCACAGGGAAAACGAAAAGATTGGAGGCCTAAGCAGCTCAAGAACCCTCCCAACATCTTTCCCACTCACATTCCACTCTCCCTTACATGTCACTTCCTCCCCGCCTATCACACCTCCCTTGTTCGTCTGCCACCTATGGATTTCCCTTGCCACCACAACCTCGTCCTAGCCTCTGCTCGCCCAATCTCTTCCTTCCACATGGTTGTCTCTCACTCATTGGGCCATGGGAGCTTTCGCCAAGCACCTCACTCCACATCACCCTTGCGCATACGCTATCAGACTGCCACCTGCAAAGCTCGCATTGGTCACATACAAAGACCATTCATGGCCTCGAGGCGTTAGGATGGACTTGCAGAAGTCATTGGCATCGTCTGAGAACAATTATGGGTGTCAGGCCCAGTCCTAATCCCAATGAAGATAGTTATTGAAGATTGTGGGCAACAGTTGAGACCTTGCCTCATCCCATAAATGGAAAACGTTGCAGAGAGCAACCATGAAGGCGCACTTACGATCCGAAGCTTCCTTATGGGAAATTTTTCCTGTAAAGCACATAACTATGTCTGGCTCACATCTGACATAATGAGGTTTGCACAACCTAACAGAGCAGGTGCCGACTGAAGGATTTGAAGGCAGTGATATGATCACATTCCTGGTGGTTGCATCATTTTAGTATATGTAGGCAGTTTTGATATTTTGTTAAGGTCGAATGGTTGAGCTAGGCTCCCTGCTATTGTAATATTTTTAAGAAGAACATTGGTTCTCTGGTTATGTGTTTTTTTTTTAGACATCTTGGTTAATCTAAGTCAACTTTCTTGCTCCATCTTATCTTCCTCTGATACTGAGAGAGTTCATGAATGATTGATTCACATGAATTGTTGTAACTGTATTATGATGAATGTTTGATTATAGCGTTGTTATAATTTCTTTCAGTTTCCTTGAGATTTGAATTCAAGAGGATCTTGCGTTTAAGTTTTTCGTCCTTAGGCTGCTGGAAGACCTGATGTCCACAGTAGACCTCTACACTCTCCTCACCAAAGTCTTCCCTCTATTCACCCTTACTCCAAATTACTGACCGAAGTTGATTCCAGACCTCAATTTCTTATGCATGCTAGTCCAGATTTATGAGTTAGAACGTTATTTTCATTGAGTCCTCTCCATTTGACCTCTTAAAACTCAATTACACTTACACAAATTGATGGGTAATGGGCTTAACTTCTATGCAATTTGAAGGTGACTTCTAGTGCTAACAGAAGGTACATGCATACATAACATATAAGGTTCACGCATAAGTAGCAAAAAAAAAATTGTACAGTCAATAATTTGTATTAATAAAATTTATCCTCAAAATATGTACATTCACTGCTTTTTATGTTTCTCCTTTTTGATATAATTTATGAGTAAATCATCATCACATTTGTCTTGATCCCCTTCAACTATTGGGCCCTCTTCTGGTGCTAGAAGACGATGTCTCATATCAAGCATTGTACTACTTCTAGTAGTAGGACGTGGACGTTGATGCACTACAGGGGAATCCACTACAGTAACAAAAAGCGTTAATAGGACATGGTTAGTTATTATTCATAGTAGTGTTTCATTATTACAAATATCATTACTGTGCTTTTTATCTAGAAGAGTAGCTGACACCATTGGTTGGATTGTTGTTGGTTCCTCTCCTCTTTGAGCACCCTCATCTACATGCTCTGCCATTGAAACAAGAAAAGTTTTAAGTACACAATCTGCAAGTAAATATTTTTTTGTTTGTTTGTTAATTTGTCTGGACCTTCTTGGCAATGGGATTAACCTTTGGCTTGAGAAACCGCGACTTAGGGGCATCTAAGCCATCAAATTCACCCCAGGATCACACCCGACCTGAGCCACACCAACCCTTAACATGGTTGGATATTTCGTCCCTGCAGGTTTCGAACCGGTGACTTTTCAACACAGAGTGGCTTAACAACACACTCTGTCACTGACTGTCCTACACCTCAGGGACCATCTGCAAGTAAATGTTAATAATCATTACATTATACATTTTATTTTAAAGACACACATACTGTGATGGGTTTTCATACCACTAGAATAATGGGGTTGTTTTCCACCACCATCGAATGAATTAGTGTTTCTTTCTTGCTTAAAACAAATAGACACATTAATTGATGGGTTAAATCAATCGTCAATATATTTGACAAGTAATCAACAACTACAATATTGCCATTTTATTTACCATATCGTTCGAAGGGTTAGATTGTGTCTACCCCATCCTTTGTTGATTTTCCATCACTACTTAAAATTCGAACTTGAAGTTGATCCTCAAGTCTTCTTCAGTGGTGGTAGTGTTGAACATACTCCCCTACATCGCATGTCATAAGATCAATATTTTTACTTATTGGTTGTAATTAAATACAATTTTCATTAAGATATGTATAATATGGATAAATTGTTTGGTACTTACAATTTGAGCTTTTAATCTCAGGTAACCACCTTGGCCAAGTTTGTGCTGCCCATGTTTTTCTAGTCTTTCCTTAGTTGCTTTTGACGTGTCTCAGAGCCTATGAAAAGTTTAAAGTATGTTATAGATATCACATTTTTTTCTGTAGAACTAAATAAAATTTAGCATATTCAATTCAAAATATCATATATTATCTTCCAGGGCCAAGTCATGTCTTCCCTTCGTGTCTCAATGCACTCTCCTTTGCATCGTCTTGCATATTCTTCCATTCCCTCTCGGGAATGGCCAGAGGACAATCATACTTAGGGTTATTTTTCAATAGAAACTATATTTATCTCTAATATATTTCAAATATGTACCAACCCTCGAGGTGGTTTCAGACTTGTTGAGCGTATCACCAAACAAGCTGACCATATGGTTTATAAGAATGTTTTTTTAATCATTATTCTGGGCATTCCACTATGTGCAAATGGTGGGCCCAAAAATATCTAAATCCTTGTCGTGCAAGGTCCTGTACAAAACATTGTTTCCTACAAAACGATATGATAATTAGATTAAAATAATATGAAAGATGTAGGTTTCAATCAAATGGTAGGAACTATTTAAGATATTAAAAAATACTCGACATTTATTGTATCTTCAAGGGAACCAAGTTATCGTCCAACAAAAAGCTGATGGATATTTTTCCTGAGCTTTGAACACGTGATGCTCCAGGATAACAATGCTCTGACATAGAACCAATATCTTCATGAGATTCACCATGCAGACCATCATGTGCACGGTCTAGTGTGTGCAGTGGAGGTGTCTCATGGGCCCCAAGAGTTTCATTCCTCTAAGCCATGGACATAGAGACAAATAGCCTTGTAGGTATGTGGCTCATGCTAGGACACTGTGGGGTTTGTAGATCACTGCTACCAGTAGAATCTTGATGACTAGGCTGTACCGTCGAATCCAAAATGTCTATAGAAATAAAATGTTTCAGTATTGCTCATATAAAGGTATCAAACAAAATTTCATAAATGAATATATGTCAGAAACAACATTTTTTAAAAATTGTGCTTACCACAAATTTTTCTATATCCTGCATTAAAACTTTCATTCTTTCTCTAGTCTACTTTGTAGCTGGCTTACACCTAGCCAATTCAATTAGTTCCCTATTTTCCTTTCTCAAGGCCTTTCAAATTGTTTCCATTGGGTTGATATAATCATATATTTCATCACCCACATCATCGTGCTTCGACGATGTGCTCATCTACATCAACAAATAAACATGTTAATTTAATTATTGTCAGCAAGAATTGATATGAAAATCACGGTTATACCTGTTGGGAACTAGCCGGAGCCTTCCCATGATAACCTTGCCACATTATAAGATGCATGGAATTTTAGAATGTTAGAAAATAATATAAGAAGTATGAGCTATTAAAATGTATGTTAAAGATATAAAAAGGAAAACATTAATTACAGGTTTGGTATACTGGTAGAACATATTTATCCCCATAATACCAATGCCTCCATCGATTTGATTCAAATCATAATTGACCAACAAATCTTCCCCTGCAACTATTGTTTTCACTGCACATACAAATATATGATTTCCTTCATGCCCATAAAATATACATTTGGGTTGCTTTCTTGTTGTCTCAGGTCTTGTACTATTAATAATCCCTACAATATTCCTCGTCGCCTTTGGCCTTCCATCAATAAACATCGTCGCTCCTTTATTGTGATCATTGTCTTTTAGCTGTATATAAGTTGTAGTGATTGCATATCTAGTCATACTTAATATATATGGGACTAGCCCCAACCAATCTCCATAGTTGTAGCATGGTATGACATACTCCATCAATTTAACAAGTCCTCCATCTTTCACCTCTATACGATCCATGGAGAATAGACCCAGACCATGTGTGGATGATGGAGCAATGTGATACATCATCTCATTAACACAAAAGTTAGTGTCCAACTGAGGAAGTTCATTGGGTACCCATCGTCTCACTATATGTTTGTACCTCAAAGGAACCTCGATGTCACCTATGCTCTCATCATCATAAGAACATGAAGCTCCTTCAACAAGAAATAATTCCACGCACCTACATAATTTTCTTCTAACCTTTTCACCTCTAGTTGATATCGCCCTCTTAGATGTGTTGGACACAACTCTTTCCTCCCTCCCTCCATAAATTCCCTTGCTCGAGGATGATAGGTATGACATGTACCTATTTGGTTGTACCTAAACTCCATCGAATGATAAAAAGTAGTTATAAAAAGGGGAGAATTAATGGACAATGAATAATTTGACACTATATTTCTAATGCCAAAGCCATACACTATCATAATTTGACCCAATACATAATTCACATTTATGCTATTGTTTTAAAATGGCCCAGTCTTGGATAATAAAGGACCTTTGACTCGTATATGGAGCTGGAAGAAATGTAATTAAAGCAATTCATTTTTCAAGTATTTGTCTAACATTCTTTCTAGTTACACCAAATGTTGCAAGTTGTTACCCATGTAGAAAGGCCATAGTTCACTAGGCACATCCTCCCACCATGTACTCCACCCATCCATCCTCAATTTGGGATCTAGGTAAAAGGTACTCCACCCATCCATCCTCAATT
>JASDQU011403955.1:78308-97904 GCA_032191745.1 Picea mariana
GAGACATGATCTCCTAGTTATCCCTAGAAAACGGGGATAACAGGACTCATGAGATATTTCCAATTGCATAACTATTCATCAAACCTAGAAGCCAGAATTGCCACCTACCATTTACATGGGAAAGTTGTTATTTGGTGGGACCAATTGAAGAAAGTTGAGCATAGGATCACTTGGAAGCAGTTCAAAAAATATTTCCAAAAGGAGTACCTCTCAGAGCATTTCTATGACAAGAAAATGCAGAAGTTCTTTGAACTATGTCTCGGAAGCATGACTATGTCAGAATATGAGAAGAAGTTATTGGGGATGCTAAAGTATGTCGGGTTCATAAACGATGAGAAGGCTAAAATACAGAGGTTTTTGAGTGGACTGCCATCCTTTTATAAAGAAAAGATTCGGTATGATGAGCCCAAGACCTTGACTGATGCTATCAGGAAAGTTAAGTACATGTATGAGCAAGCCCAGGGCAGAGAATCCATGCATAAATATTGGAAGGATAAGAGGAAGGAGAAGTTTGATCAGAGAAGAAAAGATTCAAACCTCCTTTCAATAGAAATGAACCTAATAAAAATCATCAAGATCAGTATGCCAAGGATGAATCCAAGAAATAAGACTCCTTGGGAAAAAGGGGAAGACCACCAATCCAATGTTGGGGATGCAAAGAAGATCACGTGTACAAGGATTTCCCTCATAGAAAGGACAGAGTGAAGACCATGCACAACATCCAAGAGGCTACAACAGTCGAAGACATGGGAAGAATTTATGCAGCCTTAGATGATCGACAAGCATAGTTCCAATCCAACATGATCGAGGTGGAAGATAAGATCATAAATCAACATGTTGCTATTTTAATTGATTCAAGAGCAAGTCATTGTTACATTGATCCTAAAATAGTGGATATATTACATTTGGAGAAAAGTAAGCTTGGGAAATCAAGTTTGGTGCAGCTAGCCACTGGAACCAAAAGGAGAATCCATGATATGGTCAAAGGTTGTTCCATGAGTCTTAATGGTTTGAATACTAGTGTCGATCTAAATATCATACCATTGGGGTCTTATGATATTCTAATTAGAATGGATTGGTTGGAAAATCATCATGTTGTCCTAGATTGTCATAGCAAGACATTTACATGTATTGATGGAGATGGAAAACAGAGCATTGTGAAGGGAGTTTCAAGACCCATCTCTATAAGGGATATTTCAGCCTTACAGCTGAAGAGATGTTTCAAAAAAGGGTGTCAATTGTATGCAGCCCATGTGGAGGAGCCATAAAATAAAAAGGGGCCAAGCCCTGAAGATTTCTCGGTACTACAATAATTTGAAGATGTATTCCAAGAAATACCAGGGTTTCCACCAAAAATGGAAATAGATTTCTCTATTGATTTAGTGTCAGGAGATGCCCCGGTGTCAAAAACACCTTACAAAATTAGTACACCAGAGTTAAAAGAATTACAAATGTGTTTGGAGGAATTGTTGAAGAAAGGGTACATATGCCCAAGTGTTTCACCTTGGAGAGCACCAGTACTCTTTGTAAAAAATAAAGATGGGACCTTGAGGTTGTGTATTGACTTTCGACAGCTGAATAAGTGGGGGTGTAGAAAGAGAGAAGGAAGTGTGTTAGAACCAAATATGAAGAGATGAAAGTATGATAAGGATTATTCAAGTGAGGATATATGTTGCCCCCTTGTGAAGGGGTTCTGTAAAGAGGGTAGCCCGAACCATAAAACCAATTCTCCTTGTATGAAAGACCCGAGGATATGTGTGGACCTGCCATGGGAAAAGTGTTCGAAGGAATCGACATGGAAGACGAAGGATACGAGGATGGGGTGTGGTAAGTAGAATAAGCACCCATCTGAGTGTTGACTCCTGAAAGAGCATAGCTAGGACTGGATCCATAAGAAGGGAGGTTCCAACCTCCCACCGTGAAAGTTGGTTGAGGTACATGACTCATATCAAATGAAGATGTAGGCATCGGGGCCATGGTGCCCCCGGATCCAGTACTAGGATTCATATAAGTGGACCAGGGAGAGGTTTGAAAGGGTGAAGACATATCAACAGGAAAATGACTAGAGCCCCAAGGTGCAGAATGAGTGTCATAGTTTTGCATACCATTATGAAAAGTGGAAGGATTTTCCCCCATGAAATGAGTAAACGTCATGGGGGGGTAACAACGAATGAGGGAGTTGAAGGAACTCCACTATCCATGATAATGAAAACTCAGTAACAAACTCCTAAGGCCAACTAGTAATCAAAGATCACGCCAAAAGTGAAATGGACAATATGCACACAAATGGGGTAAAGTGGTTGAAAGTGCCCTCCCTCCCTAAAGAAGGTATGTCTTGCCCAAGAGGGGCCTGAGACTCCTTGCTAAAGATTGGAGGTAACAGAATCAGTTATAAGGGCACTCATGGACTTGACAACCAATCAGTCAGATCTCCCCAGAGAGGTAATCCTCCATAAAGGTTGTGTGTTGTCCAACCCTTATCTGACCCAGGGTACCTGCAGAATAACCCCTGCAAGTAACCTATGTGGCACCTAAGTCAAGAAACTAATAAACCAATGTATAACCGATGCATAGGCGAGCAGTCGTAAGTCAGGTCCACCGTATGGGCAGGGTAACAAAGCCTGAAACCTTGAAAGCACCACCTCTCACAGAGGTAAGGGCACTAACAAGATGCCTAGATACGAATAGATCCAAAAAAATATCTCTGACGCTAATAAGGTATCGGGGGGATATCCCTTCAACCAACCTCAAGCGACCTCGTGATTAACTCCGGTGTGAGCGGAGCCTCCTGATATTACCAATTATACAATGTATTTATCCACTCCCTTACTCAAACACATATGTTGATTTAATTGCCTTGGAGAAGTTTACTCACAAAATTCTATTCCAAGGCACTAAATCCT
This sequence comes from Picea mariana, assembly GCA_032191745.1. Lineage (NCBI taxonomy): Eukaryota > Viridiplantae > Streptophyta > Pinopsida > Pinales > Pinaceae > Picea > Picea mariana. The sequence goes on from JASDQU011403955.1 coordinate 81,212, forward strand.
AAGTTAGTTTGTGCACCCTAGAAAATAAAATCGTGACTAATCAATTTGAAATTATAGCGTTAATTTTAGTGGCTATGATTACTCAAAAAGGTATGGTAGTGAAACTCATGATGTTATGACTCTGCAAGAAAAGTAAATATGAAATTAATGCAAAGTCATAACTTTAAATTTCAATGCATTGTTTCTAATAACAAATGCAATTTTCAATTTCAACTCTGCAATTCTGAAGTAAAAATGCAATCTTTCATTACATGCACTAATCTAATGACAAGGACTCAAAAGACCAAAATGCCAAGCAATGCAAAATGCCTAATATTTTTGTATTTTCAATATAATAAAAATGAAAATGCATGGACTAAAATGCAACCTGATATATAAACTCTACTGTGTATAGAAAGATAACTCAAGCAGGATATCAAGCAACAAAACACCCAACCCAAAGTACAAGGGCAATCAAAATGAAAAGATGATGAGAAAGACTCTGCCCATAAACTCAACCAAAGACAGGTTTCTTGTCATCTCACAAGCACTTAACATGCACTATAGAGACCTAAGAAGACTCAACAAACATCAAATCCCACCCAACAACCATCATATTGACTTATGTACGCGAATGTTTAGGGAAACAGAGCATATGCATGCAGCGTGCAGAGGGACATCTTGCGTATATACGCTACTGTCAAAGAAAAAAGAACAGATATGTTTCAAAAAACAAGGCCATGCAAGGGAGAAGGCTTAAAACTTAGACCCAGAGTGAACAGAGGTTGTCAAGCAATGATACGACAAAAAACACAATAGGAGCAAGAGCAATCTAAGGAGAAAAGTACTCCAAACCCTAAGAAAGAATATTTAATCCCCAGTATGATCGCCAATTCAGTTTTGAGGAAAATATCTCTATGGCTAGGGTAAACCACAATAGACGAAAATGATTGTAGAAATCAACTCTCTTCTCAAGTATGTTATGAAAAAAAATATGCTAGCAAGACAAGATAAAAGGCCTACCTCGTCCAGATGTTTGATGAAGTCCATCGTTGAGCACTTGACCCAAAGAAATATACATGCAACTAGTCCTCAATAACCAAGCCAAGCAAGCATATGGTGATAATAAATTATGTTAGCACATTCGATAGCATAATCCATTAATAAACATGACAAATACACCCATGGAATAATAATTCAAATATTTGCAAGATATCAATTGGATGAGAAAAGAGTATTTCTAATAATATATGATCAACAGAAGTGAAAATGTTATAGACTTCCGTGTCGGCATGGTTTGGAACTAAGAAACTAAGTTCCTTCCAGTTGGGCCTCCACCACTTCAATCCTCCACTAAAGTCAAGCTCATAAGAGATAAACAATGATGTTCTCAATCAATAAGGGAAGAGCTTGGGGGTTGAACACTGTGTTCATACTTAAAGGACAAAGGGATGCAAACTCAATATGAAGTAAATAATTTCTCCAGAGTAACTTTGCTCTCAAAGTTGAATTCTTTCTCCTCTTTCCATTGCTTGGAATTGGCCCATTTATAGCCTTCAAAATGGAACTGAAGGGCCGAGTCAGAACGTTTCCAGTATATGGAAGGACAAGGATCATAGATCTCCTGTCGTGACATGGAAACCCGACATTAATTTTAATTTTTTGGCACAAATCCCGATGTACGCGGGCTATAGTGGAGTAGCCTACATATACACATGTTGTATAGTAGGCAAGATGCGTACATGTGGAAAAATATGTATTTTTAGCTCTGGATTTTACAAACAGAGATGATAAGTCTGCATAGGGAAATGGACAAAGGCCTTCTATGCAAGATTGCATAGGGTGAGAAAAATATTGCTATAACAACACTCCATCTCATCTAGTACTCATCTCGCTCGGTACCAATTATGCGCTCATCCGGTACTAATGTTGTGCTTGTCTGGTACTAGCATCAACAACCGTTCAGTACCAGATATAGTTTGAAATTTTGGAAAACTTCTAGAGGAAAATCAAGGACATGGGTTTTGTCTAGAGCGACAGTTACATGCAAAAATGTGTGGCAGAATTCACCCATATCACATGTGTGGATGTCCAGCTCAGCGGGAATGATTCTGCAAAAAATAGCAAAAATCTCAAACTGCCAACTTGCGCCTTGATTTCCGTGTAGATGGCATCAAATCTAGAACTTCTATCAAAATGTTTTTGTCTAGAATGTGGAAAATTGAGGAATACGAGGGCACTTTTTCAAAATGTGAATTAGTTTGGAAGATATGGGTGGATCCCTAACTCGAATCTGCCCAAATTACAATAAAACCCAGATTTTTGGGATTTATGCCTAAAAATGTAAAATTTGAAATTTGAGCATTGGGATTTAGTCCCATACACTCCTTAATGATTATTCATGTATAAATAAGCCTCATAATATTGAGGGAAGGAGAGAAAATAATATCATCATTATGTTAGTATGTTCTCATATGGAGAGATTTGGATCCATAAGAAAGGTGTTGTAAATTTTTGAATTTGAAATGAATAAGGAAGTCCTGATGTTATGAGTCATTGAGCGTGATTACTCCTTGGTTCTGTAAGCCTCTCTAGCCACACATGATAGGTGAGGTAGGCCCCCCTCAACATGGTATGTGTTGGTATTTTTTATTATTTAATTTGCATAGTAATTAGGATTTAGTTAATTGCATTTCTAGCTTACTTACATTTTAATTTCAATTGATCCTTTGTGTGATTGCAATTTGATTTAGTTTTATGAATTCAGGTTCATTAAACACTCATAATTGATTCTTCAATTGTATGCAATAATGTTCCATCTCTTCCATTGTATTTATCACTTCCTTCCTTTGTTGCTCTATTTTATGTTTATTAGGTTCTAACACACTTACTGCCAACAGTCTAAATCAGTTTATGAGGATCATAACCACAAAGTTCCTTGAAGGGAGATCGACCTATGGAATAAAAAAAGTTTCTTTCTACCATTTTTCAGCCAAATGTAGCCACTTGGCTAAGAATCTTGCAGATATTCCACATAACTTTTCAAATGTCCCTCCAAAAATTTATTGAGTATCTCATTCTGATAATGTTTCTATGAATGATAAGTATGTAGTTGGGATTTTAAAGGGTAAGTATGCAAGTGGAACTCACGTTTTTCACACCATTCAATTTATCAATATAGTTGCCAATGTTCATTAAATCAATCACTAAATCCAACCAACATTCTACATCGCCAAGTCCTATGAGTAAGTTTTCTTGAACATTGAACATAGAAAACAAAAATGTTAAGGGAGAACATAATATGCCACATCAACTTACAGTAAAAAAATATCTAAAAACAATATTATTAAATGAATAATAGTTGTTTCCACCATTATTTGTCCTTGGATTTTGAATTTAAGTATACAAGGCAATGAAGGAAAATTTCATGAGGCAAGAGAAGCAAATGATGTATACCTTATTGGAAATGCGTTGTGGATCGTGGAGGTGGCTGCCCTTCAAACCTGCATTCGTCAAAGACAATAAAAGGTTATATGACTAGATAATAACTAAAAATATATGAGCTTGCATTTGTAAAAGAGAATAAAATGTTATATGGCTGAATACTAATTAAACATGTATAATGCTTTAGAAATATTTAAGGGGAAGTCCTCATGAATGAGATCCTTTTGGTTTCAAGAATAATTTATTCTCTACTAAATAGGGCCAACCATGTGAAGGTGGAAGCTCGTTTGGCCCCTCCACCCCCCCTCGCAACACTCTTTATTCCCCATACCCAATTATGCATAATAAGTAGCAAAATAAGAATTAAAGGTAAATGAAAGAAAGAAGGTGTTAACACAAGGAGCTGCAGATTGTTTCTTAAGAATTAGACAGAAATTGAGGTTTACCCTCAAGAGCATTATGGTGTAAATCATGTGGCATTCTACCCATTATTTCCACAGGGAAAACGAAAAGATTGGAGGCCTAAGCAGCTCAAGCACCCTCCCGACATATGTCTCACTCACATTCCACTCTCCCTTACACGTCACTTCCTCCCCGCCTATCACACCTCCCTCATTCCTCTGCCACCTATGCCTTTCCCTTGCCACCGCAACCTCGTCCCAGCCTCCGCTCCCCCAATCGCTTCCTTCCACATGGTCATCACTCACTCGTTGGGCCATGGGATTTTTTGCCAATCACCTCGCTCCACATCACCCCTGCACATATGCTATCAGACTACCACCTGCAAAGCTCACATTGGTCACAGACAAAGACCATTCATGGCCTCGAGGCATTAGGATGGACTCACATAAGTCATTAGCACTGTCTGAGAACAGTTATGGGTGTCAGGCCCAGTCCTAATCCCAATGAAGACAATTATTGAAGATTGTGGGAAACAGTTGAGACCTTGCCTCATCCCATAAATGGAAAACATTGCAGAGAACAACCATGAAGGTGCACTTACGATCTGAAGCTTCCTTATGGGCAATTTTTCCTGTAAAGCACATAATTATGCCTATCTCGCATCTGACATAATGAGGTCTGCACAACTTGACAGAGTGGGCACCGACTGAAGGATTTGAAGGCAATGATTTGATCACATTCCTGGTGGTTGCAACATTTTAGTATATGTAGGCAGTTTTGATATTTTGTTAAGGTTGAATGGTTGAGCTAGGCTCCCTGCTATTGTAATATTTTTATGAAGAATACTAGTTCTCTGGTTATGTATTTGTTTTTTGAGACATCTTGGTTAATCTAAGTCAGATTTCTTGCTCCATCTTATTTGCCTCTGATACTGAGAGAGTTCATTAATGACCGATTCACATGAATTGTTGTAACTGTATTATGATGAATATTTGATTATAATGTTGTTATTATTTCTTTCAGTTTCCTTGAGATTTGAATTCAAGAGGATCTTATGTTTAAGTTTTTCCTCCTTAGGCTGCTACAAGACCTGATGTCCACAACAGACCTCTATACTCTCCTCACCAAAGTCTTCCCTCTATTCACTCTTACTCCAACTTACTGACCAAAGTTGATTCTAGACCTCAATTTCTTATGCATGCTAGTCCATATTTTTGAGTTAGAACGTTATTTTCATTGAGTCCTCTCCATTTGACCTCTTAAAACTCAATTACACTTACAAAAACAGATGGGTACTGGGATTACCTTCTATGCAATCTGAAGGTGACTTCTAGTGCTAACATTTCTGGCACTGTTGTCAGGGAACGAATTGAAGACATTTCCCTGGGACAGAACGAAAAAGAAACTCTGATTCTGAAGGTGCATCAAATATCAGTACCATTGAAGATTGCAACTTGCACCTAGCGACTCCACTGTTTCAGTTCTGGATCCTAAAGGGAGACATACAATGTCCACTTCACTATTGCCTCTAGCAATGTCTGAAGATGACCCAAAGGAAATTATCAGAAAGAGAAAGATCGCTCAAAAAGGTACCTCTACGGCTGTACCAAGTTTTTTTGATAATTTGCATAATCCATCTTTACAAACTCCAGTCACTGTTTCTGATTCTCCTATTATACAAACTACTGGAGTTTCAAGAAATTCCAGTTTTGGGAGTTTTTCTGCCGATTTATCCCCTCCTATTCTTGGTTTGGAAGGAGAGAGATTTGACACCCCTTTCTCCCCCAAAATTGTGAAGTGGAAGGAGAGAGCTTTGACCTTAGAAGACTTTCCTACTCCTCCTCCTATTAGAGTTGCTGCAGTTATAAAAGGGGAAACCTCTGTTACCTCTAGCCCCTCATCTTTATCTCCTAACGCTCAACCTTTTCCTTTTTCTCCCAAAAGCACAACCCCAGTATCGCTTGTCCGAACTCCATCTCCTCCTGGTTCTCCTTCAGTTCACGTCCAAATGGAAGGTGCTAATCCTCCTAGGAACAAGATGGATGAGAAATTGGCTGCTAGATACACCCCTATGGTTTTACCTTAGCCTATGAATGCTCTCCCAACCACAAACTACCTTAAGTACATGCCCCAGTTCATAGGGGAGGGAGACGTCACTGTAGAAGAGTACCTTGCATCCTTTTATAGATTTGCAGAGATTCAAGCCATCGAAAATGAAGATGTGTGGATGATATTTTTTGTATAGAGCCTTGATGGTGATGCTAGGGATTGGTTTAAGGACTTGCCTCCTAGATATATTGACGGGATTGCTACTCTGGATGATTCATTCTTAAGAAATTGGGGGAATAAAAAATATCTCCTTTATTATATTACAGAATTTAGGGCACTTAAGAGAGAAGAAGGGGAATCTGTTTTAGACTTCTCGAAAAGATTTAATAAGATGTATAAAACGATTCCCACTGAAATTAAACTTACAAAAACCCTCACCAAGATGACTTATGCTAGTGCTTTTGACCCTAATTTTTTCCTCCTGTTGAGAGAAAGAAGAGCTACCTCCTTAGTTCATATGCAAGATGTAGCCCTTGAAGTAGAATCCAATATATTAGCGGCTGACAAGATTAGGAGTAAGGTTGATAGAGACAGAAGAAAGGTGAGGTCTAAAACTTCAACCTTTGGTTCCTCCACTGCCCACCCTCAAGTTGATGAGCTTACCAAATTAGTAAAATATTTTTCCGCTGAGATGGAGAAGGTAAAACTTGAAGCAATATAGACCTATAGAAATACACAAAATGATGATAACATAGGTAACTTTAGGAGACCTACTAATGCCCCTCAGACCATCCAAAGAGATCATAGAAATAGGGACATATATGATCAAAAAATCCAAACTCCTCTCCAAATTAACCTGGTTATTGATGAAGATGAAGAGGAATAATATATTGATCCTGAGATCCATTGCCTCAGAGATACCTCTTCGTACCCTCATTTAACTCAATCTGCATATGAAGAGGCCCTCATGAGTAATCAACTAAACGAGTTGAGTAAAGGGGAAGAGGTCAGCCACACTCCAAACAAATATAATCTTAGGTCCAAACAGAAAGAAGGGAAATATGACATCCCTGATCGGCCTACCAGAGCATAAAAACGTGCTAAAGATATTGCAGACCGAAGCAAGGAAAAGAAGGCATAGACCTCCCCACCAATGGTCAAAAGTCTTGTTCCAGAAGTGAGAGAAATTCTAAATCCCCCCTCCTCTTTCAACTTTGAGCATGAAATACAAAAGATTAGAATCCTTGTACCCATTTCAGAGCTAGTCAAGCATGAAGACTTCAAAAGGTGCCTCTTCAAAATGTTGCAGCTCGAACCCTCGTCTCATTCCATAGACTCAGTTAACCTCCAAGATGAAAGGCCAACTGTCATATTAGGGCCTTTGGTGGAGGTTAGAGATGACTCCTCCCCTCCCTTCTACACTTCATTGAACATCCATGATAAGGTGTTGCATAGCTGCTTAATGGATTCAGGGGCATCTCACAATCTTATGCCTAAGATTATCATGGAAGAGCTCATTTTGGAGGTGACAAAAACCTACCATGACCTGTATTCTTTCGACTCCAGGAAGGTGAAGTGCCTTTGGGTTATCAAAGACGTGGTCATTTCTCGGTTCCAGCTACCGATGAAGAGCGTGGTCACAGATATCATAGTGGATGATGCTCCCCCTAAGTTCAGGATGCTCCTATCTAGATCTTGGATAAAGATATTGGGGGGAACCCTGCAGATGGACCTTTCATACGCCACCATTCATGTATTCGGGGGTGAGCAAAGGAGACTCTACAGGGAAGCACAGCTCGTGTACATCATCAGTGATGAAGCAAACACCACCAACTATCCTATTTTTTCTTTTGACATTGATTTGGGATCCAACATATTGCAGCTAACTGATACTCTTGAACCTCCTCTTGAAATCAGAAAACAGTCCATTACTTTTTTGTGAAATCCCTCTTCCAACTACCCCTGTTTGGAAGATGTTCTTTGATGGAGCCTCTTCTAAGGAAGGTGTTGGTGCTGGAGTAGTCTTTGTTTCACCATGTCAAGAGACCATACCCTTGTCCTACAAATTAGAATTTGAAGCTACCAACAATGTGGCAGAGTATGAAGCTCTTGTTTTAGGTTTAAGGGTTGCAGAGGACATGGGGATAGAAGAGCTATCAATATTTGGAGATGCAGAGATAATTTTTCATCAAATCAAAAATATTTATCAAGCTAATCATCCTAGGCTCAGAGCTTACAGAAACGAAGTGTGGGACCTAGTTGACAATTTCTTCTTGGCTTTCAAAATTTCATTTATTCCAAGAGAGGAGAATACCATGGAAGATTCTTTGGTTGTTTCAGTAAGCCATTTTCGAGTCCCACTGCCACCTAAACTCAAGTATGATGTAGAGGTGAAATATAGACCCTCTATACCCGACAATGTTAATCATTGGAAGGTGTTTGAGGATGATCTTGAGATCAAAAAATTTCTTGAGTTCGTTGATGAGTTGTCTGCATTACATATTGATCAAGATCACGATTCTGAAAGTAACCCTCATGCTGATGTATTTTTAAATAAAATTGCTAATCACCATATTGTTCAGCTTCCTACCAACCACATTCCAAGGGAATAGTTCCTTTGGAAAGATTGTTTGCTGGGAATGATGTGGTAGTAAAATTTAAAGGCTCAACTGATGATGTTGATATAACTAAGTGCAATATTGGCATAGAGAAGGACCCAAAATTTGTCAAGTTGTCAAGTAGCTTGTCAAGGGAACAAAGGGATGAATATGCAAAGCTGTTAAAATAATTTATTGATGTGTTTGCCTAGACATATGAAGATCTCAGAACATATGACACAAGTGTCATTGAACATAATATACCATTGAAGGAAGAGGCCAAACCATTTAGGAAGAAATTGAGACAAATAAATCCTATGTTGCTGCCTATTATGGAGAAAGAGGTGAAAAATATTTTGGATGCCTAGATTATCATCCCTCTAAGGTATTATGAATGGGTGGCCAAATTGGTCCCAGTGAGAAAGAAGAATGGAGAAATCAGACTTTGTGTCGATTTTAGGAACCTGAACATAATCTCTAAGAAGGACAATTAACCCCTTCCAAAGATGGAGCACATATTACAGAGGGTAACAGGCGCATCTAGGATGTCCATAATTGATGGCTTTTCTGGCTACAATCAGATCTTTGTCTTGCCTGAAGACAGAGAGAAGACAACCTTCACTAACCCTTGGGGAACATTCATGTATGCTAAGATGCCCTTTGGTTTGATGAATGCAAGGGCAACTTTTCAACGAGCCATGGACATAACATTTATTGGGGAACAATACAAGTTTGTGGTAATCTATTTGGATGACATAACAATGTTCTCACATTCTGATAAAGAACATCATGACCATTTGAAAAGGGTCTTTTTGAAATGCAGAAACTTTGGTCTCTCTTTAAATCCAAAAAGTCATTATTTGCCATGAAAGATTGGAAACTATTGGGGCACATTGTGTCAGCTGAGGGGGTAAGGATTGATCCAAGCAGGGTAGAGGCTATCCAAACTTTGTCACTCCCTAGATCCAAGAAAGAAGTTCAATCTTTCTTGGGGAAAATTAATTTTTTGAGAAGGGTTGTTTCAAATTTTGTTGAGTTGGTGAAGTTTATCACAACCATGTTGAGGAAATGAAATGAAATGGACTTCTGAATCTCGTAACTCTTTTGACCAAACAAATAAGACCTTGACTAAAGCACCTGTGTTCATCAGTCCTAACTACTCCAAGGAGTTTATGCTTTTCTCTTTTGCTTCATTTGACACAGTAACAACTGTTTTATTCCAGAAAAATGTCGAAGGGTTAGAGCAGCCCATTTCCTTTTTCAGTAGGGCATTGAGAGATGCTGAAATATAGTATGACATCATGGAAAAACAGACCTATGCTTTGGTTAAAGCTCTCAAAGCTTTTAGAGTTTATGTGTTACATTCAAAAGTCATTGCATATGTCCCTTCAGCCTCTGTGAAGGAGATCCTCTTTCAACCTGACATAGACAGAAGAAGGAGCAAGTGGATTGCCAAAATACTTGAATTTAATCTTGAAATAAAGCCTACCAAATTGGTTAAAGGTCAAGTTTTAGCTAGGTTGTTGGGGTAATCTAATTATAAAGCCTTGGGGGTAAATTTCATCAACAGTTGTTCAGAGAATCAACAAGCTGAGTTCTCTGATGAAGATCTTAAATTCACACCCTTGTTGGCAGGATGCACTTGGTGCAAAGACATTGTGTTTTTCGTATAGAAGTTACAGCCTCCTGATGGCATAGGAAAGAGCAAGGTAAGAGATTTGAAGCTCAAATCAATTAAATATTGTCTGATTGATCAAGTTTTATATTGGAAAGACCCTTTGGGAGTGCTTTTGAGATGTCTAGACCCACAGGAAGCCCAAAAGATTATGTATGATTTTCATGACAATTTATGTGGAGGGCATCACTTCTGGAGAACCACAGCCTATAAGATTCTCAGGGATGGTTATTTTTGGCCTAGTCTCTTCAATAATGTTTGTGCTAAGATCAGGGCCTGCGTTAAGTGTAAAAAATTCTTTGGAAAGAAACAACTCAAGTCTTTGCCACTGAAGCTTGTGGTAGCTTCAGGACCCTTTTAGCAGTGGGACCTAGATTTTATTGGGGAAATTCACCCTGCTTCAAGTGGTCAACATAGATGGATCTTGATTGCCACAAATTACTTTACTAAGTGGATAGAGGTCATCCCCACAATAAATGATTCTCACAAGGTATTCATTGGGTTTATTGAAGACATTATGGCAAGATTTGGTTGTCCAAACAGAATTGTCACTGATAATGATGCATCTTTCAAAGCTAAACCATTGATTAAGTTTTGTGAACAGTTTGGAATCACATTGATTCACTCTAATCCTTACTATCCCCAAGGGAATGGACTGGCAGAGTCCTCTAACAAGAGCCTTATTAAGATCATCAAAAGATTGTTAGAAGACAACAAGAAGGCATGGGATTCAAAGCTTAAGTTTTCTTTATGGGATTACATAGTGACAACAAGGAGATCTCTTGGTATCTCTCCTTTCCATATTGTATATGGAGTTGAAGCCATTTTTCCTCCTTAGCTTGCCTTACCTGTGGAAAAATTCTTCCAAGACTGCCAGGGAGAACCAAATGATATGATTAGGAGAATACAACAGTTGGTAGAAGTACAAAAGACAAGGGAGAAACTACTAGACACAACATATGATTATCAACAAAACATCAAACAGGCCTTTGATAAGAAGGTGAACAAAGAGGATTTTCAGCTGGGAGATCTAGTACTCAAGTGGGATGCACCTAAGAAAGATAAAGGAAAGAACGGTAAATTTGTGGCCTTATGGATAGGCCCCTTCACAATTTCTGACATTTTTTCAAATAACACTTACAAGTTGTAGGATTTGGAGGATGCTGAAGTTTTTGGTAGCCCTGTAAATGGGCATTTTTTGAAGAATTTTTTTACTTAAGCCATAAGTGGCTTCCCATGTCATTGTAAATATTTTTTTTCTTTTCTTTTTGTTTTTTATAAGTGACTCCACAACCCAATACTAAGGCACTCAAACTGCAAAAGGAGTTTTTAGAGCCTCACAGGGAGGTCTCTATCCCCCATGGAGCCTATATGTTAACACAAGGAGCTGCAGACTATTTCTTAAGAATCAGACATAAATTGAGGTTTACCCTCAAGAGAATTATGGTGTAAATCATGTGGCATTCTGCCCATGATTTCCACAGGGAAAACAAAAAGATTGGAGGCCTAAGCAGTTCAAGCACCCTCCCGACATCTATCCCACTCACATTCCACTCTCCCTTACATGTCACTTCCTCCCTGCCTATCATACCTCCCTTGTTCCTCTGCCACCTATGGATTTCCCTTGCCACCGCAACCTCGTCCTAGCCTCCGCTCGCCCAATCTCTTCCTTCCACATGGCCATCTCTCACTCATTGGGCCATGGGAGCTTTCGCCAAGCACCTCTCTCCACATCACCTTTGCGCATACGCTATTAGATTGCCACCTGCAAAGCTCGCATTGGTCACAGACAAAGACCATTCATGGCCTCGAGGCATCAGGATGGACTTGCAGAAGTCATTGGCACCGTCTGAGAACAATTATGGGTGTCAGGCTCAATCCTAATCCCAATGAAGATAGTTATTGAAGATTGTGGGCAATAATTGAGACCTTGCCTCATCCCATAAATGGAAAATGTTGTAGAAAGAAACCATGAAGGCACACTTACGATCCGAAGCTTCCTTATGGGAAATTTGTCCTGTAAAGCACATAACTATGCCTGGTTCGCGTCTGACATAATGAGGTCTGCACAACCTAACAGAGAGGGTGCCGATTGAAGGATTTGAAGGTAGTGATATGATCACATTCCTGGTGGTTGCATCATTTTAGTATATGTAGGCAATTTTTATATTTTGTTAAGGTCGAATGGTTGAGCTAGGCTCCCTGCTATTGTAATATTTTTATGAAGAACACTGGTTCTCTGGTTATGTGTTTTTTTTTAGACATCTTGGTTAATCTAAGTCAGCTTTCTTGCTCCATCTTATTTGCCTCTAATACTGAGAGAGTTCATGAATGACTGATTCACATGGATTGTTGTAACTGTATTATGATGAATGTTTGATTATAGCGTTGTTATAATTTCTTTCAGTTTCCTTGAGATTTGAATTCAAGAGGATCTTGCATTTAAGTTTTTCCTCCTTAGGTTGCTGGAATACCTGATGTCCACAGTAGACCTCTACACTCTCCTCACCAAAGTCTTCCCTCTATTCACCCTTACTCCAACTTACTGACCGAAGTTGATTCCAGACCTCAATTTCTTATGCATGCTAGTCCAGATTTATGAGTTAGAACGTTATTTTCATTGAGTCCTCTCCATTTGAACTCTTAAAACTCAATTACACTTACACAAATTGATGGGTAATGGGCTTAACTTCTATGCAATTTGAAGGTGACTTCTAGTGCTAACAGAAGGTACATGCATACATAACATATAAGGTTCACGCATAAGTAGAAAAAAAATAAAATTGTACAGTCAATAATTTGTATTAATAAAATTTATCCTCAAAATATGTACATTCACTTATTTTTATGTTTCTTCTTTTTGATATAATTTATGAGTAAATCATCATCACATTTGTCTTGATCCCCTTCAACTATTGGGCCCTCTTCTAGTGCTATAAGACGATGGCTCATATCAAGCATTGTACTACTTCTAGTAGTAGGATGTGGACATTGATGCACTATAGGGGAATCCACTACAGTAACGAAAAGCGTTAAAAGGACATGGTTAGTTATTATTCATAGTAGTGTTTCGTTATTACAAATATCATTACTGTGCTTTTTACCTGGAAGAGTAGTTGACACCATTGGTTGGATTGTTGTTGGTTCCTCTCCTCTTTGAGCACCCTCATCTACATGCTCTGCCATTGAAACAAGAAAAGTTTTAAGTACACAATCTGCAAGTAAATATTTTTTTGTTTGTTTGTTAATTTGTCTGGACCTTCTTGGCAACGGGATTAACCTTTGGCTTGAGAAACTGCGACTTAGGGGCATCTAAGCCATCAAATTCACCCGGGGATCACACCCGGCCTGAGCCACACCAACCCTTAACATGGTTGGATTTTTTGTCCCCGTAGGTTTCGAACCAGTGACTTTTCAACACAGAGTGGCTTAACAACACACTCTGCTGTCCTACACCTCGGGGACCATCTGCAAGTAAATGTTAATAATCATTACATTATACATTTTATTTTAAAGACACACATACTGTGATGGGTTTTCATACCACTAGAATAATGGGGTTGTTTTCCACCACCATCGAATGAATTAGTGTTTCTTTCTTGCTTAAAACAAATAGACACATTAATTGATGGGTTAAATCAATCGTCAATATATTTGACAAGTAATCAACAACTACAATATTGCCATTTTATTTACCATATCGTTCGAAGGGTTAGATTGTGTCTGTCCCATCCTTTGTTGATTTTCCATCACTACTTAAAATTCGAACTTGAAGCTGATCCTCAAGTCTTCTTCAGTGGTGGTAGTGTTGAACATACTCCCCTACATCGCATGTCATAAGATCAATATTTTTACTTATTGGTTGTAATTAAATACATTTTTCATTAAGATATGTATAATATGGATAAATTGTTTGGCACTTACAATTTGAGTTTTTAATCTCAGGTAACCACCTTGGCCAAGTTTGTGCTACCCATGTTTTTCTAGTCTTTCCTTAGTTGCTTTTGACGTGTCTCAGAGCCTATGAAAAGTTTCAAGTATGTTATAGATATCACAATTTTTTTTCTGTAGAACTAAATAAAATTTAGCATATTCAATTCAAAATATCATATATTATCTTCCAGAGCCAGGTCATGTCTTCCCTTCGTGTCTCAATGCACTCTCCTTAGCATCGTCTTGCATATTCTTCCATTCCCTCTCAGGAATGGCCAGAGGACAATCATACTTAGGGTTATTTTTCAATAGAAACTATATTTATCTCTAATATATTTCAAATATGTACCAACCCTCGAGGTGATTTCAGACTTGTTGAGCGTATCACCAAACAAGCCGACCATATGGTTTATAAGAATGTTTTTTAAATCGTTATTCTGGGCATTCCACTGTGTGCAAATGGTGGGCCCAAAAATATCTAAATTATTGTCGTGCAAAGTCCTGTACAAAACATTGTTTCCTACAAAACGATATGATAATTAGATTAAAATAATATGAAAGATGTAGGTTTCAATCAAATGGTAGGAACTATTTAAGATATTAAAAAATACTCGGTATTTATTGTATCTTCAAGGGAACCAAGTTATCGTCCAACAAAAACTTGATGGATATTTTTCCTGAGCTTTGAACACGTGATGCTTCGGGATAACAATGCTCTAGCATAAAACCAATATCTTCATGAGATTCACCATGTAGACCATCATGTGCACGGTCTAGCGTGTGCGGTGGAGGTGTCTCATGGGCCCCAAGAGTTTCATTCCTCTAAGCCATGGACATAGAGACAAATAGCCTTGTAAGTATGTGGCTCATGCTAGGACGCTGTGGGGTTTGTAGATCACTGCTACCAGTAGCATCCTAATGACTAGGCTGTCCCATCGAATCCAAAATGTCTATAGAAGTAAAATGTTTCAGTATTGCTCATATAAATGTATCAAACAAAATTTCATAAATGAATATATGTCAGAAATAATATTTTTTAAAAATTGTGCTTACCACAAATTTTTCTATATCCTGCATTAAAACTTTCATCCTTTCTCTGGTCTACTTTGTAGCTGGCTTACACCTAGCCAATTCAATTAGTTCCCTATTTTCCTTTCTCAAGGCCTTTCAAATTGTTTCCATTGGGTTGATAGAATCATATATTTCATCACCCACATCATCGTGCTTCGACGATGTGCTCATCTACATCAACAAATAAACATGTTAATTTAATTATTGTCAGCAAGAATTGATATGAAAATCACGGTTATACCTGTTGGGAACTAGTCGGTGCCTTCCCATAATTACCCTACCACATTATAAGATGCATGGAATTTTAGAATGTTAGAAAATAATATAAGAAGCATGAGCTATTAAAATGTATGTTAAAGATATAAAAAGGAAAACATTAATTACAGGTTTGGTATACTGGTAGAACATATTTATCCCCATAATACCAGTGCCTCCATCGATTTGATTCAAATCATAATTGACCAACAAATCTTCCCCTGCAACTATTGTTTTCACTGCACATACAAATATATGATTTCCTTCATGCCCATAAAATATACATTTGGGTTGCTTTCTTGTTGTCTCAGGTCTTGTACTATTAATAATCCCTACAATATTCCTAGACGCCTTTGGCCTTCCATTAATAAACATCGTCGCTTCTTTATTGTGATCGTTGTCTTTTAGTTGTATATAAGTTGCAGTGATTGCATATCTAGTCATACTTAATATATATGGGACTAGCCTCAACCAATCTCCATAGTCGTAGCATGGTCTGACATACTCCATCAATTTAACAAGTCCTCCATCTTTCACCTCTATGCGATCCATGGAGAATAGACCCAGACCATGTGTGGATGATGGAGCAATGTGATACATCATCTCATTAACACAAAAGTTAGTGTCCAACTGAGGAAGTTCATTTGGTACTCATCGTCTCACTATATGTTTGTACCTCAAAGGAACCTCGATGTCACCTATGCTCTCATCATCATAAGAACATGAACCTCCTTCAACAAGAAATAATTCCATGCACCTACAGAATTTTCTTCTAACCTTTTCACCTCTAGTTGATATCGCTCTCTTAGATGTGTTGGACACAACTCTTTCCTCCCTCCCTCCATAAATTCCCTTGCTCGAGGATGATAGGTATGACATGTACCTATTTGGTTGTACCTAAACTCCATCGAATGATAAAAAGTAGTTATAAAAAGGGGATAATTAATGGACAATGAATAATTTGACACTATATTTCTAATGCCAAAGCCATACACTATCATAATTTGACCCAATACATAATTCACAATTATGCTATTGTTTTAAAATGGCCCAGTCTTGGATAATAAAGGACCTTTGACTCATATATGGAGCTGGAAGAAATGTA
The DNA here is from genome assembly GCA_032191745.1 of Picea mariana. NCBI lineage: Eukaryota > Viridiplantae > Streptophyta > Pinopsida > Pinales > Pinaceae > Picea > Picea mariana. The sequence goes on from JASDQU011403955.1 coordinate 97,722, forward strand.
ATTAAAGAAATTCATTTTTCAAGTATTTGTCTAACATTCTTTCTAGTTACACCAAATGTTGCAAGTTGTTACCCATGTAGAAAGGCCATAGTTCACTAGGCACATCCTCCCACCATGTACTCCACCCATCCATCCTCAATTTGGGATCTAGGTAAAAGGTACTCCACCCATCCATCCTCAATT
>JASDQU011403955.1:98906-110148 GCA_032191745.1 Picea mariana
CACTAACCCACTTGACCATTGTTGGGGGGATTAACGGGATGCCCTAGCAAGCTGATATCCATGGGTTTTGGTTAACCACCAGGGGGGGATTTGCAGAGCCATTGTCCGCTCCCACCATACTATCACTTTACATCTTATCTCCCATACATCCATCCCATTCCCCTAGTCCAAGCATTAGGATGACCTACTTGAGGGGTTACACTTCGTCATGTGGTAAGAAGGGGCTAAAGGCCCAGGGGGTAAAAGCAGCTGGTAAAAGATAAAATCCATAGGAAATAAAACCTAAAGATGCTTCACCCATGATCCCCGAGAAGGCAATAAAAGGCCTCTCGATAAGAAACAAAAGGAACTCAAAGAAAACTAATAAAACAAGACCTAACCAAGAGGATGGGAGGTCTCATCACGAGCCGGCCCATTATGTTCATAGGTATCTAGCAGTATGACATTGCCATTATCTGGTCACCACGCCAGGGCAATGACCTTTGGTTGNGAATGACCTTTGGTTGCATGGCCAAGGGAAAGGGAGTCTCATCACGAGCCAACCTTATCATTTTTGCGAAAATACCAGTGGGTAACACTGTCAGCTCTGGTCACCACGCCAAGGCAGTGTCCTCTGGTCAGACCTTGAAGTAAAAAAGAAAGAAAAAGCAATAAATAAAGAATAAAGGCAACAAAGGGGCTTGGAAAAAGTGCACCCATGACGGGTATAGCTCACCTCCTACAAAGGCACCCACAGACAATACCTACCCCTGGTCTTCACTGTGACTGGACATCCTTAGACCATATCACTTCATGTACATGGCTTGAATAATCTTCTGTGGAAACTTTCTTCTTCTTATGGATACTGGCCCAATAGGTTGTTCTATCTATTTCTTCAACTTTGTATAGTAGATCAATGTAATGTCTTTGAGCTATTAGATGGTATGCTAGGGGTTTTGTGCATATATTTGATAAATTTAATGATGAAAAATGATTGACATTGCTATGATCCCGAGGACTAATGAGCCCATGGAGGGCGAAGTTTTTGATGTGCAGGACCATACCCGACGGACAGGTACTAGTGGACTGGTACACATGAGGATATGATTAGCTCGGACCTCCATGGGGCTGAAGATCCCATCAGATGGTTGTTTGGATGGCAGAGACAAGACAATGTTGTGATGAGCCTTTGCATGGGAAGAAAGAAGGATGTTCCACCCAGGACACTTTGGCAGAGCCCAACCTAGGGGGGATCACCCATTTCAGATGGAACATTTTCCCTTTGACAGACAAGACATCACCCAGCAGAGCAGGACGTTATCCTAAGCATGTGGCAGTGTGATGGAGCTATTTGGCACATGTGGCAGCTTGGATAAGCCCTAGAAGGGCCAACGTCTGGCCTCTGGATGCTGGATATGCCCAAAAAGGGCCAACATCTCCCTCAAGAGGGCTTGACGTCCCATCTTTTGCTCATATTATGTCATTTTTCTGGCAATTAATGTAAAAACAGTGTGGATTTTGTAGTCAGCCTTGTCGGTTGTTTTAATGACCTATTTTTTAATTGAAAGGTCATGGATTGGTATAAATAGAGGACGTTTCTCCTCATTTTAGACATAACATAACTCACTCTCTTCTGAGAGACTATCTTTTAGCCTTTTGCTTGGTATTTTTGGTGTTGGAAGTGAGGTGCAACTCTTCTTGGAGGATTTCTCTTGGCATTTATGGTGTTTCTCTCATGGAAGGTTTACAACTAGGGTTTGATTATGCATTCTTCATGATATGTAAGTGAATTTTTCATGCAAAACTTCTTAAGTGAATGGTTGTAGGCTTAATTTCTTACATTTGCTATTATATTGCTGAATCTTGAAACCCTAGGTAGCAAGCACACTAGTAGGTCATTGCTATATGTCCCCATGTTTGAGAAATTGTTTTAGCCATTGATAAAGGAAGATATAGCCTAGCCGTTGCTACACTTTTCTCCCTTTTTCTAAGTTAGCATTAAAGTTATAGGTTGAAGAGAGGAGACGTCCTAGGCCTAGTTAAATCTACACCTAGGGTTTTAACCTTCTAGGGTTTGAAAAGCCTTGCTCCTGCAACACTTTTCTCCCTTAGATCTGTACTTTGAAGCTAGCCGTTTTGTCAAGTGTGTTTAGAGAAAGAGGAAGGAGCATGAGGCCTTGCTTAAGAAACACTGGAATGAGCCTCCTTCCCTTAGGGTTTTGATTCTAGGGCCCTGCCATTGCAACACCTTGGAACCCTACTCTCTAGTCTCTAAGTATAAGTCCTCTCGAGATCTTTTGCCCTTACTTTTGACTCCATTTTACCCTAAGGCACTAGATAGACTTACAACGTTGAGCTTGTAGTGTTCAAAATCATCTTTTAACACTTTCATTCTTGAAACCCTAACTAACCCTAACCCACTAACTAGGGCTGACATCATACCTGACGCAACAACCCTTCTAACTAGCAATTAAACAATTAAAGATGACGTCAAGCATTTATTGAGCTATTGTTGAGTGAAAATACCGTTGGCTTGGTCATTATTATAGACATTGATGAATTAGTGATCTTGCATAGGCTATTTAGCAAAACGTTGACCTCATTTTGTCTATCATATTGCTTATTAATGAAATCAGATAATTAAGAAGTACTAACCCTTTGAATTATAACCTGCAAATATACATATTGTGTTGTTATTGTCTTGTTTCGCCAGTTTGACCCTTATCCTTTAGCCTTTTGACCTAAACTACAAACCGTGCGATAACATTTTGGCGCTGTTGTCGAGGAACACTGAGTCAATCTTCCTCAATGACAAATCCTTTGGTAAGCCTTGCCTCAAAGACTTTTCTCTTACAAGCTTACCTGGCGATTCCACTAAGACTTTATTCCCCTATTCTTTGATAGTTTCAGGAAAACTATCTGGCGACTCCATGACGACCCGTAGCGGAAAACTGTATTCAAATCCCGCTACTATGGCAACCACCACTCTAAAAAACCCTATACCTCCAATCAATCCAAATCCTCACAATGGTCTCACTCAGAAACTTTCAACTTCTTTGAAAGTTTAGCAACTTTCAAGGTGGAATACATGATTTGCCCACAAATGCAAACTCTTGGCTACCTTTCTTTTCAAGAAAGGGTACCCCTGGAAACTCACATTGGACCCATTTTTGCGACAGTGTTGACTTTCATTTGGCCGGTCAAGATCACCCTGATGTTTTTATGAGACTCTTTGCAAGTTCTCTTACAAGAGATGCTAAAGTTTTGATTGATGGACGCCCCAAGGGAAGAATAAAAAACATTGAAGAGCTGCAAAAGGCATTTAAAATAAGGTGGTGTGATAAAGAGCATTCACAAGACTCCTTTTCTCAATACCTCAACATTTGTAAAGGACCTTGTGAAAGTACAAGAGATTTTAGTGATAGGTTCAATCTTGTCCTTAAGAAGATCCGGTCAAAGGTTGGTTCAGAACAAGCCATCATCGATCACTACCTATCCTCCTTGGAAGGAACCTTGCAATTCAACGTTAAGGACCGGTCACCAAAAACCTTAGAAGAAGCACAAGACATGGCCTTTCAGATTGAAAGAAATCTTGATTTTGATGACTACATTCAACAAAGAAACCTGAATTGTGAACTATGGGATCCAAGCAATGAAACTATGGCAGAACCTGAAACCCCAAGCATTCTCCAGATTGAATTAGCTCCCGCCAAGAGGAAATGGAGCCTTTCTCATAAGAGTGATACCTCTTTCCAAGAACCCCCATTAAAGAGGGCCCATCCAGAGGATAAAATTAAGGATGTGTCACACAAAAACATTGAGCCAAGTCTTCTTCAAGACTTCTCTCTTTTTATTCATCAGGTGGGAGACCCTATTTCTAAAAATTGTGAGTTCAAACCCTTTTACGTCTCCCTCCGAGTCAAAGATTTTCTCCTCCACAACTGTCTACTACACCCAAAAGCCAAAACCAATATAATGACAAAAGAAGTTATGCAACAATTGGGCCTAAAAATCTCACAAGCAAATACCAGAGACAATTTCGCAAAAGGAATAATTAACAATCTCGAGGTGGCTTTTGACTCCTGTCCCAATGCTCCTTTCTTGATGATTATGGTTGTTGTGAATGATATTAATAATTTCAGGATTATCCTCTGTAAAGACCTTATTGAACACTTGAATAGAAGCATTCACAAAGAGCAGTCCAAAGCCATCATCCCTCATCCTGAAGGAGGATTTTACACCATCTACAATGAGCCCTTTGTTGGATCACCAGTTGAAAACCCTGATGAGATAGAGGATCAACTTTTATGCATCAATAGTGGTTTGAATGATTGGTTCATTCAGGAAGGAAAGTTGGATATGGACACAGTTGAAGAAACAGAAGGAATCTGGACCTTGGAATTTGATGGCTTACACTCAAGCTTTGGATCAGGTGCTGGAATAGTTTTGACAGCTCCGTCAGGTGAGGTCTTCTACCATTCATATAGGCTGGAATTCTGTTGCACCAACAATGTGGTTGAATATGAGGCTTTGATTCTGGGACTCAATCTGGCAATCGACAAAGGTGTCGAAATCTTGGAGGTGAAAGGTGACTCAGACCTCATCGTGTCGCAAGTTTTAATGAGATTTGGAACTAAGAATGAGAAGTTAAAAAGGTATCGAGATGTAGCTCAGACTCTTTCAAAATCCTTCAAAAAAATATCAATTGAAGTTGTTCCTCGAGAAGAAAACCATGTAGTTGATGCTTTGGTTGTCTCAGCTTCCACTTTGCAACCATGCGAAGGACCTCTTCATGATCTGTGCAAGATGGAAGTTCTTTTTAGACCTTCTATCCCTGACAATCTAGAGCATTGGCAGGTTTTCGAGGACGATGATCAAATTATCAAATTCATGGAAAATAACAAAGAATTCACAGAAACACAAGTAGCTTTCCTGGCTGATTCTATGGATTTGGAAATCATCAACCTGCAAAACAACACTTTACCAAAGGGGTGTATTCCTCTAGAGAACCTGTTTGACAGACATGATGTTTTCAAAGGAAAAAGAGCCAATAAGCAAGCTGAGGAAGCCTTGGAGTTTAACATTGGTACTAAGATGGATCCGAGAATGGTCAAAATAGGAAAAGGGACTACCGAGAAAGAAAGGAAAGAGATATTGAAGCTCATTAGGGAGTTCAGAGATACCTTTTCTTGGAACTATGATGACCTAAAGGCCTATAGAGGAGATGTTATCCAACGTGCTATACCCTTGGTGGAAGGAGCCAAGCCATTCCGACAGAAGTTAAGGCATATCAACCTAAAACTAGCTGGACAGATACAAAAGGAACTTCAAAAGATGGTTGACGCTGGTATCATAGCCCCAATCAGGTATTCTTCTTGGATGTCAAACTTGGTAGTTGTTCGGAAGAAAAATGGTGATATCCGCCTGTGTGTTGATTTCCACAACCTCAACCAGTTGTCGTTAAAGGATAATTATCCCCTCCCAAACATGGAACATTTTCTTCAACGAGTCACAAGGGCAGGGATGATGTCTATGCTAGATGGATTCTCGGGATACAACTAGGTTTTACTCAAAAGGGAGGATCAACTCAAGACTGCGTTTACCACGCCCTGAGGAACTTTTATGTACTTGAGAATGTCGTTTGGCCTCATGAATGTAGGCGCCACGTTTCAAAGAGAAATGGATTTTGCCTTCAGGGACCTTATACAAAAAATCATAGAAATTGACCAAGATGACCTCATAGTCGTGTCCAAAGATAAGAAAGCCCATCTCTCCCACCTCAGGATTGTTTTTGAACGGTGTAGGAAGTATGGCATCTCACTAAATCCTAAGAAGTTTGTTTTTGGGATTGACGAAGGAAAACTGCTGGGACACGTGGCCTCACCAGGGAGAGTCTCCATTGATCCCGAAAGAGTTCAATCCATAAAAGATGTCCACCCTCCAGTCAACAAGAACGCCCTACAATCTTTTCTTGGAAAAATCAACTTCATCTGCAGATTTGTGCCTAACTTTGTTGAGAGGATAAAACCATTAAGCGCTCTGCTGAAAAAGGATGTTGCTTTCAGATGGGGAAATGAGACTAACAAATCTTTTGAAGATATCAAGAACGCCATCTCCCAAGCCCCCGTTTTAATCAGTCCTGATTTTTCGCGAGATTTCATAATTTTCTCGTTTGCATCTCAGGATACTATTGCAGGTGTATTGATGCAAAAGGATGCTGACAACTATGAACATCCTGTAGCATTTATGAGCAAAGTCTTAAGAGATTCAGAATTGAACTACTCCATCACAAAGAAGCAGGCCTATGCTTTGGTTAAATCCCTCAAGCATTTTAGATATTACATCGACTACAATAAAATTAAGGCTTATGTCCCGTACCCGGCCGTGAAGGATGTTTTATCACAACATGACTGTATGGGCACTCGAGGAAAGTGGGTTTCGAAAATCTAGGAGTACGACTTAGAGATAAAACCCACCAAGATAATAAAGGGACAAGGTTTGGCCCAAATGCTGACTGAAAGCAATCAGGAAGCCATACAGATGGGAGAAAATGAGCAAGTGAATGTAATAATCAGTGAACTAGAACATGATGAATGGTATTCCGACATAGCTTATTATCTAAAGAACTTGTCTTGCCCTGATCACCTGGTGGATTACAAGAGGAGGGCTTTAAGGTTGAAGGCTATGAAGTATTGTCTGACCGAAGACGGACTTGGGTGGAAGAATCCTGATGGCATTATACTTCGATGCATAAACAAGGATGAGGCAAAGAAAATCTTGGAGGAATTGCATTCTGGACATTGCGGTGGACATTTTGCTACACGTACTACTGCCCATAATATTTTGAGGGCTGGTTATTATTGGCCAACACTTTTCTCAGATGCTTATCAACATGTTCGATCTTGCCAACCTTGCCAATACTTCACCGGCAAACCAAATCTTCCAACATAGCCTTTGAAACCAGTAGTAGTGGAAGAACCATTTCAACAATGGGGTATGGACTTTATCGGTGAATTCAAAGACAATTCAAGTAATGGCTATCGATGGATCCTGACAGCCATAGATTATTTCACCAAATGGGTTGAATCAATTCCTGCAAAGAAGGCCACCGAAGAGGTTGTCATGAATTTCTTAGAAGATCGGATCATAACCAGGTTTGGGATCCCTTCCAAGATCACTACAGATAATGCCAAAGCTTTCAGCTCCTATGCTCTGGTAGAGTTTTGTTTCAAATATGGCATTACCCTATCCCATTCCTCGAACTACTAGCCACAAGGAAATGGATTAGCAGAATCAACCAACAAGAACCTCATGAATATCCTAAAAAAGGTCGTCGGGGAAAATAAGAAATCATGGGATAGTAAAATAAAGTATGCAGTATGGGCAGATCGAATAACAATGAAAACGTCCACGGGAAAAACTCCTTTTGAGCTGGTATATGGACTTGAAGCAAAACTTCCTATAAACCTCCAAATTCCTATCCTTCGATTTTCACAACAATACGACACAGATGCATAAGCAATTCAAGGAAGAATAAATCAGCTGATAGAATTAGATGAAACGCGAAGAAATGCCTTGGGTCAAATGACAAGGAACCAAGAGAAGATAAAGAACACCTTTGATCACAAATCCAAGGAAAGAAGTTTCGCCAAAGGAGATCTTGTCCTTCTATGGGATAAAAGGAAAGAGAAGCCTGGTATGCACAAAAAATTTGACAGCCTATGGGGAGTCCCTTATAAAATCGAGAGTTGCGCAAGTATAAATTCTTTCAACCTGGAGAAAATGGAAGGAGAGATTCTGAAACTGCCAGTAAACGCTTTACATATCAAGCGTTACTACCCTCCAGACACATGACTATACAGGTAAGTATGAGTAGGTAAGCATTTCCGTGTATTATACCATCTGCATTTATTGTTTGTTTCCTTATATGCATCTTGATTGTTTTATTCCATTTATATATTTTTGGGGTGGCAATACCACCCCACCTTTTGTTGCTAATGTTTTGTTTCAAGTGTGAGCAGGTCTGCAGGTTTATGCCAGAGATGCTGAGGTTCTCATGCGCTCTACAGTGAGCACATGTCCTCGAGTTGGAGCCAGATGTTATCCCCGTTTTCTAGGGATAACTAGGAGATCATGTCTCGATGCCCACAGGTCCTAGACATGGAGTACCGAGAGCAGGATTGACCTGAGCATGGCCTTGGAGGGCCCATCTTTCTTCTTCTTCACCAGACTTGTCCTGTTAGTAGCAATAGCTTCCATCACCATCGGCTTGGACTTGCATCAGAAAAGACTCTTGCTTCATGAGGTAATTGGTCCAGGTATCATGGTATGTGTCATGTTTGATCATTATAACTTTCTTATATATGCATCAGGTTCCTTACATTTCTGATGACTGCTTGGATCTTACACTAACCCACTTGACCATTGTTGGGGGGATTAACGGGATGCCCTANGGTTAGCCACTAGGGGGGATTTGCAGAGCCATCGTCCGCTCCCACCATACTATCACTTTACATCTTATCTCCCATACATCCATCCCATTCCCCTAGTCCAGGCATTAGGATGACCTACTTGATGGGTTACACTTCGTCCTGTGGGAAGAAGGGGCTAAAGGCCCAGGGGGTGAAAGCAGCTGGTAAAAGATAAAATCCATAGGAAATAAAACCTAGAGATGCTTTGCCCAGGATACCCGAGAAGGCAATAAAAGGCCTCTCGATAAGAAACAAAAGGGACCTGAAGAAAACTAATAAAACAAGACCTAACCAACAGGATGGGAGGTCTCATCACGAGCCAACCCATTATGTTCATAGGTATCTAGAAGTATGACATTGCCATTATCTGGTCACCACACCAGGGCAATGACCTTTGGTTGCATGGCCAAGGGAAAGGGGGTCTCATCACGAGCCAGCCTTATCATTTCTGCGAAAATACCAGTGGGTAACGCTGTCAGCTCTGGTCACCATGCCAAGGCAGTGTCCTTTGGTCAGACCTTGAAGTAAAAAAGAAAGAAAAAACAATAAATAAAGAATAAAGGCAACAAAGGGGCTTGGAAAAAGTGCATCCATGACGGGTACAACTCACCTCCTACAAAGGCACCCACGGACAATACCTACCCCTGGTCTTCACTGTGACTGGACATCCTTAGACCATATCACTTCATGTACATGGCTTGAATAATCTTCTGTGGAAACTTTCTTCTTCTTATGGATACTGGCCCAATAGGTTGTTTTGTCTATTTCTTCAACTTTGTATAGTAGATCAATGTAATGTCTTTGAGCTATTAGATGATATGCTAGGGGTTTTGTGCATATATTTGATAAATTTAATGATGAAAAATGATTGACATTGCTATGATCCTGAGGACTAATGAGCCCATGGAGGGCAAAGTTTTTGATGTGCGGGACCATACCCAACAGACAGGTACCAGTGGCTCGGTACACATGGGGATATGATTAGCTCGGACCTCCATGGGGTTGAAGAGCCCATCAGATGGTTGCTGGGATGGCAGAGACAGGACAACGTTGTGATAAGCCTTTGCACGGGAAGAAAGAAGGATGTTCCACCCATGACACTTTGGCAGAGCCCGACCTAGGGGGGATCACCCATTTCAGATGGAACGTTTTCCCTTTGATAGACAGGACATCACCCAGTAGAGCAGGACGTTATCCTAAGCGTGTGGAAGTGTGATGGAGCTATTTGGCACATGTGGCAGCTTGGATAATCCCTAGAAGGGCCAATGTCTGGCCTCTGGATGCTGGATATGCCCAAAAAGGGCCAACGTCTCCCTCAAGAGGGCTTGACGTCCCATCTTTTGCTCATATTATGTCATTTTTCTGGCAATTAATGTAAAAACAGTGTGGATTTTGTAGTCAACCTTGTCGGCTGTTTTAATGACCTATTTTTTAATTGAAAGGTCATGGATTGGTATAAATAGAGGATGTTTCTCCTCATTTTAGACATAACATAACTCACTCTCTTGTGAGAGACTATCTTTTAGCCTTTTGCTTGGTATTTTTGGCGTTGGAAGTGAGGTGCAACTCTTCTTGGAGTATTTATCTTGGCATTTATGGTGTTTCTCTCATGGAAGGTTTACAACTAGGGTTTGATTATGCATTCTTCATGATATGTAAGTGAATTTTTCATGCAAAACTTCTTAAGTGAATGGTTGTAGGCTTAATTTCTTACATTTGCTATTATATTGCTATTATATTGCTGAATCTTGAAACCCTAGGTAGCAAGCACACTAGTAGGTCATTGTTATATGTCCCCATGTTTGAGAAATTGTTTTAGCCATTGATAAAGGAAGATATAGCCTAGCCGTTGCTACACTTTTCTCCCTTTTTCTAAGTTAGCATTAAATTTATAGGTTGAAGAGAGGAGACGTCCTAGGCGTAGTTAAATCTACACCTAGGGTTTTAACCTTCTAGGGTTTGAAAAGCCTTGCTCCTGCAACACTTTTCTCCCTTAGATCTGTACTTTGAAGCTAGCCGTTTTGCCAAGTGTGTTTAGATAAAGAAGAAGGAGCATGAGGCCTTGCTTAAGCAACACCGAAATGAGCCTCCTTCCCTTAGGGTTTTGATTCTAGGGCCCTGCCATTGCAACACCTTGGAACCCTACTCTCTAGTCGCTAAGTATAAGTCCTCTCGAGATCTTTTGCCCTTACTTTTGACTCCATTTTACCCTAAGGCACTCGTTAAACTTACAACGTTGAGCTTGTAGTGTTCAAAATCATCTTTTAAAAATTTCATTCTTGAAACCCTAACTAACCCTAACCCACTAACTAGGGCTGACGTCATACCTGATGCAACAACCCTTCTAACTAGTAATTAAGCAATTAAAGATGACGTCAAGCATTTATTGAGCTATTGTTGAGTGAAAATACCGTTGGCTTGGTCATTATTATATACATTGATGAATTGGTGATCTTACATAGGCTATTTAGCAAAACGTTGACCTCATTTTGTCTATCATATTGCTTATTAATGAAATCAGATAATTAAGAAGTACTAACCCTTTGAATTATAACCTGCAAATATACATATTGTGCTGTTATTGTCTTCTTCCATGCAAGTGTTCTCAACAGGGACTTCACTTCTTTATTGGCTGATTAGCCGTATTATCTGATACCGGTGGTAACCTGAGAGGGGGGGGAAACCTTACTTCTTGACCTTATTCTCTTTGCCTCTTCAAATCCCATGTTACCAGAGACGTCTCCCCTGGGCTAACCTCCCTAAATAGAAAGAGCCCCCCATCGAGGTGACAT